>JAULBZ010006897.1:0-11971 GCA_032360805.1 Neoturris breviconis | reverse complement strand
GCCAAGTTTGCTGTATTCAGCTGTTTTTCGAGTGAGTACAGGCAATATGCGCTGAACTAAAACTACACCAGCAATATTCATAATTAAATAAAGCTTCTTTTTCTCACTTTATTTTCGCTTGTGAAAAAGGATCCTCGTGCTTCCGTGGAAAAAACTTTGAATCGATGAAAATTGCTGTGCACAGATGGTTCGTAAAAAAATACAAAACAAAATGGTAGTCTTCGTTCAAAGCTGGCCTACCTACTTGAAAATGGTAATAGGCTTAAAAAGTTACGTTTCTGTGAGTGTACACGGTGTTACCAGGAATGCAAGAGAAAAAATATTGACGCCCGAATAAATTCTCAAAGACAATGTTTTTCTATTGGAAACCTTGGTGTAACTACTCATATACGCGCCGAAAATCAAAAAAATATCTTACAGACGACAACGACAGAAGCCTATTTGAACAAATCACACTCTCCTCCGTCGGGGTGTGATTTAAAAATATAACTACATTCGTAAAATATTAACATACCTTGGGTATGTAACTAGCAGTACTACTCGTAATAACAATTAAATTAGACGTACTCAGAATTCGCCCATGTAATGAAGTTAAGTTGATTTCTTTCAAACCAGATTCGAAATTGCACATACTAAAAATAACCTGATTTTGTTTCTAACCAAAACATCTGGGTTTATTGAGACTTAATCAAAATTGATCCTCGGGGTCCGGGTCCTATGTCCGAGTTTTGGATCCGCATCCTCAATCCTGTTTTTTATACGGTAACCAGGAACAAAAATCAGCAAAAAATATCTTTTTGGTTTGCCAAATATAAATATTAATTTTAAAAAAGATCTGCTCTAAAATATTACTTCAGACAGTGGTTATCAGGAGGTGGGCACAAGGAGCTGGAACTGTGAATTTCCTCATTCAGAATTACCACACATGTTTCTATCTTGATATGTGTAAAAACATACGAGAACAAGGAGCCTGGAGCCAAGAGGGTTGGGGGCCAAGGGTCTGGGGTGTATATATTAGAAAAAAAAAAAATCGACAACGAAACTTTTTTTTGGTCGGTGGTCGGTAGTAGGTTGGTTAGGGGTCGGTTTTTACTGGTCAGCTGGTCGGTGGTCGGTTGCTAGTCGATGGTCGGTGGTTTTGGAATACTCCGATAGAATACAGTAGTTCTTAAATCGTAAAAATTCAAAATCGTGACAACTATCATGACTAAGGGCATTAAGGAAAATCGAAAACTGTAAAATGTTAAAAAATTATATTTAAAAATAACGCCTGTGCCTGAATTGAAGAGGCCTTTAGCATTGATCGTTGCACCGATGAGACATTAAATTGTTACAATTGGCACATGATCAACTCGTTTCCCCCGATTTTTCAGAAAGTTTGACATGCGGATTCTTTCAGAATTTTTAGACGATAATTTTGGTATTTTGCCATGTTTTCGTTAAAAGTGTTAAAGTATAACACAATACCTGTCTAAGACTGAAAACAGAATTACAAAATGTTATTTAGAACTCTTAATCTTAATCGTATTTCTAAGAATATACAAAGTTTTGAGTAAATTATGCCATTTTAAAATCTCTGTGATGACGTCACCAGAAAAATACCGACGTCAACAAAAAATAATTGTTTTTATTTTGTTCCTTTTCATGATACACTATTAGAGTTTCATCTTTAAACATTTTGTGGTTTAATACTTATGGAGAGGCAGAATCGGCCATGCCATTTTCAAAAAAGGTTGGCTTGAATCTACGTGGACCATTTTACCATTAAAAGATGAACATGTTAAGACATCATATTTAAAAATAACGTTGGTCACCAGCCTTGAATTGGAAAGACCGGAACGTTTCACAATTAAGAGAGTAAAATGAGGTAAAATAACTTAATCTTAATCTAGAAATATTTCCATGAGTAACAGAGAGCAAATTCAGATGAGGATATGAGAGTAACTGTAAAGTGTTTTAATGACAAATTCTTGATTTTTTAGGTTATTCATAAGCACAACATAAAATATTACACAGTCTTGTATAGCTTCATATACTGGCTGGGTATTGTTTTTCCAATATGAGTATATATATGCAGCTATGGTGGACTGTCAAGGTCTGTTTTTAACATATGTAACAACTTTTCTGACAGTTCACTAACATGTATTTTGGGTTCTTTTCACATTCACCAATTTTAGCCCAGTATGGACATTCTTTCTTTTTATCACCGTGCACTGCGTAAAAAGAAAAGAAACATGACATATACATATGCATATATGGTTTGGTATTATTTTGATATACCAAGCTTCCATTTCCATATATACGGCAATACGCAGTCCATAGACATAACTTTCCGGAATAGATTATACGGCAATACACAGTTCATAAACATAGCTGTTCGGGATAGTATATACAGCAATACACAGTCCATAGACATAACGTTCTGGATAGTATAAACAGCAATACACAGTCCATAGACATAACTTTCCGGGATAGTATATACAACAATACACAGTCCATAGACATAACGTTTTGGGATAGTATATACGGCAATACACAGTTCATAGACATAACTTTCCGAGATACTATTTGATAGGGTATTGTTATTGGAATAGATAAGAGCAGAATCCGCTGTTAACCGTTCTTACTTGAATTTATATATCGAAGACAGTGTTCGATTTCCTCAGTCTTAATATAAACTAACAAACATCACAGACTATCTGAAATTCTCTAGGTTAATTCTTACTCGAAATTAAAACATAAATATTACTTGGTATGTGACAAACGTGTAAAAACTATTGTAGAGGGTACAAACTTCTTCAAAGTTTGTAACAAAGTAGCTAATAAAACGTTCTCAATGTTGCGAACTTAAAACAATTATTTATCCAACTTAGCAAATGTTTAAAAATCAGAAAAGGGAAGGCGAGATATTCACCTTTAAGACAACTCGCTTGGCAATTGATTAACATATACCCAGCGTTCTTCTTACATTCACCAATCTTTGCCCAATCCGCACAATGCACGTGCTTATCTGCATGTTCTAAAATAATACTTAAATATCATCATACCCACTGGTCATAAACTAATTCAAAGTTAGCAGTAAAGACGCTAGAACAAGTTTTTCAATGTTGTTTCAGCGTCTTTACTGACTTTGAACAAGTTCTTGACGATTATAAATACCTTTTATACAAGAAGATGGTAGTCAGTGTATTGATTGTTTCTTTGTGTTTTTGCACTGCTGATCCTTTTCACGATACCTGTCTAATTTAAAGTATTAAGCAATGACTGCAGGCACTCGAAGTTAAATCAACGTCAAAAAGACACGGTTCAGAAGAAAGATTCATCATATCATAACTATATAAAACTATATAAATTCCAATGCCACTTTCAAAGTAATATTTGTAAACAAAAAGAAAAATTGCCTTTAATGTTAAACATCTTCAACATGTGGTTTACAACCTTATCTTCGAACTTCATCTTGATGAGCAAAAATAATGCTATGAAACATAAAATATTCTCTCACCCTTGCTGCAACTACGCCTACATTTGGTTTCCATAAATACTGTTTTTTTCTTACATAATCCTAAGCTAGCCCAATGAGAACAAAGCTCCTCTGTATCAACACATTTCGGTGGAACTAAGTGAAATATAGAAAATATTATCCAGTAGACACGTCATAGTTTACGAGGATGCAATAAACATTTACCAACCTTTTTTATGTAATCATCATGTTCTGATATTATTTTTCATAAATTTCCCTTCGATATTAGCATTTGAGATGTCCTATGGTTCTTGCTTTTCATTTCGAAAATGTAATACGAATGGCCGAGACAGGTTCACTTTAATTTTACAAATAACAAATTTAAACGACAAATTTAGTCGAACTTCATGATGGCTATTATTAACTAATAGCTTTGTTGAACATTCGATAAAAATATAATTATTTACTTTTGATGTCAAGAACTGGATTTGCATCAATCAATGTTAAACATACAACCAGTGCTATCACAATAAATCCCATAATTATCTGATGTATGGAACTGTCTGCTTCACCAGAGATGTGTTAAAGAAAGGTAATTTGAATGAGAAAAATCTTATAATATATCTATAAGGTACTCTCCACCAGCAAATACCTCCCGAACTGTCATGTATTTGCCTTAAATCAATCGTAAACCTCCATGACGGAGGGTGTGTATACAGCTTCCTACTATGAAACTAAGCGATATCAGGTTCGTAGACTAGCAGCACGTGTTCAAATACATTTGTACAAACAACACATTTTGCCATACAAACACTTTATTTACTTATCGCTAGTAGTCCCTATATGCTGTACACAATGAAACTTCCTTTAAATTTGTTGTTTAGTATCATTATTATTATTTGTTGACAGTTATCAACAAGGCATATCACGTAAACATCACCATCGGTCAAGTATTTTGTGCTAACTTTTATGCGCGCCAGTTTCACCAGAAATAGCTGTCGACACAATTAGGGAAACTCTTAATTAAATTTCTTAAAGTGGATTAGCAGCATAAAGGTAAACTCTTTATCTCCAACGATTTTCCATGCTTTTACTCAGCTTCGGAAACGTTAAAGCTTCTTAAAAATGAAGATTTTTACCGATCATAACGCGTCACAAATCTGCACTAGCGAAGTATGTTCCAAGTATATACAATTTATACTTCTCAAGAAAGAGTAAGGAATTTATTTTTATGTGGTGTATGACACTTGTCTCTGGATAGCAGATTTCTCTGGATATCCAGATGAAGTCAATTTTATCACTTTTTAGGCAATAAAACTGAGAGCGTCTTTGAGCAACTAAAGCGGTATTTAGCAAGCAAAAGATCATGAGGCAAAAAGTCAAAACTTTAGACAGGTCCATAAGTACAGTACCAACTACACTAGCTTTATCTAGGCTTTATCTAGTGCTTTAAAATATTTAGCAAAGGATGATGCGTGTTATATTTTTTCCGAAACCCTCATAAAAGTTTTGAAAGAACCCTCTCGAAGAATTTTGACAATTGATTGAAGAGGAGTCTCTCAAAACCTTTGATAATGAAGGTAAAATACCTATAGGTCTATAGTTTCCTTTGTTCGTTGCATCACCTTTTGTAGATACTGGTACGACATTTTCCAGCTTTAACTCGTCAGGGAAGACACTATCCAATAAAGCTGTGTTAAAACAGTCGACCTTTGAAGGAATAGGATCACTAGTAGATTTTTTCTGATTTATATCCTTCAGCTCTTGGAAGGTTTCAAAGGGGCTAATGTGCGAAAAGGAGAATTTTTTAGAGCGAGGTTTCTCAGCACATATTTGAGCCACACTGGGATGACCTTGAAATTTGCGAACAATGGCGTCTATTTGATCAAGATCAGATGGGTCTGTACCAGAAGATGTAAGTAAATTCCATGGAAGTTATCTGGTAGTAGGATCATTTGTTTTGTTAGCTTTAGTTTTCAACTGAGATCTTCTCATAATGGCTATCCTTAACCCTATTTAGGTCGGATTTTTGATGGGTTGAACTGGCCGGGAGGGGGGGGGGGATTTTGCCCCCTTCCCCTTGAGACGTACAGTCATGAAACTTGGTAGGGTAATACTACAACATCTAATGAACATTTTGAAAATTATTTTTTTGCTGACGTCATTATTTTTTGCAGACATCATCGATATTCACACCTCGCCTCACCTTAAATTCATATTTTTCTTGAAAAATGGGTATTCTTTAAAAGGCTATAACTTCTGTTCTCAAACTTATGTGGGTTAGTCAAAATAGGGCGCCAAATTTAGGAAAAATACCAAAATATCCGTCATGACGTCACAAGATGACGTCAAAATTATGATGTCAATATAAAAATGATGATGTAATTAGTCATTGCTGAAAGTTTGAAGTCTACATGGTAAATATTAAATAAGTTATCAACATTTGTATTTTGTTAATTTTATCGGCAAAAAAGGTGAAAGATGAAAAATGGTTTCGAGAAATGACCAAAACATATATTAAAGATCACGTGATATAGCAAAAAAAAAATTAATTTAGGATTATACTAAAAGTTACAAAGTTTCAAGACTTCAGCCTTTATACAAAAAAAGTTATTCGAAAAAATATGGTGACCTGGCGAAATCCGCACCTCTTCCCCCACGTCCCAAATAGGGTTAAACGCGTGTTTATATGTGGCTTGTTATTTCCGCGGACAATGCGAGTTTGAAAAGGAGCGTGCTTATTTACAGTATGTACGATCGCTTCATATAAAGAGGAAAAACTTGCAGACGCTATGTTACCCACGTGGCAGATAAGTTCATCTGTAGAAGCCTTTTCAAAGAATTCTATAAACAACTGTTTTTTGGTGGTAGGTGTGCAAAGGTGGTCTTCAACATGGCGAAAGTCAGATGATGGTCACTGATCCCAATTTCAAAAGATTGGCTCTTCTGAAAACTGCATTTTTTGTTTGTCAAGAAAAGGTCAATGAATCTTCCAGAAGCTGATGTTTTTCACATGTTGGCGTGGAAATAAGTGAATGGAGATTGTAGTTGTCCATAAATGACGAAATCCCAGTATCAGAAATTGTAGCATTAAAATCTTCTAATAAAATAATATTGTCATAATTTGTGGAAAATAGATCTAATTGTTCAGATATTTATTTCGTGAAATATTTTAAATTCTGTGCTTTTGGTCGGTAAATGCATTACTTTTACAGGAATACACTGAATATCGGTCACTAATTTATTGGGCAAAAGCCTGGAGAGGATAGACTCCTTTACATAAGTTAAGAGGTCACCGCTTTTTCCAGAAACATCCAGAAGATAGGGCTTTTTGGACCCTTCGACCACAAATTGAGCATCCAAGAAAGACGAATCCAGTTTGGTTTCAGCAATGCAAATAAAATGTACATTAGGGAAAACCAAAACTGTCCAGGTCATTCAGTTTGTTCCTGATTGAATTTACATTTATGTAAGATAATATGACATTTTTGCTGTAAATAGATCTAAGAGATTTTGAATTAAATAGCGAGGAATTCCTGTTTTTCTTTGGGAAATCTTTGGTATTGTTAAGAGATTTACAAACAGACACGGTTTCTGGATTAGATTAAGGATATATAATACCTGTAATAATCTCTTCAAATGCCAGTCAATTTTTTAGAGCCAATTTAATGTTTTTGATAAATATTGTGCCTTTCAGGTTAGGATAAATTTTACTTCTATTTAGATGGGCTTTTCTGTCTAGATTCGAGTGGTCTATAGAACCCATATTTCTATCACTGCAAAGCTTTTGCATTAAATTATTCACCTCTATTGATTTTTTATGTTAGCGATCGTTTCGTGGTATTATGGAAGATATCAAGACGGTATTGTCTGTGCTATTTTTCATGGCTTCAGTTGATACATTCAATATATCTTGTGCAATTACTTCTGGCTCATCCCCTTTCTTAAGGTAGTATTAGTACCACAGTGAACAATAAGAACTTCAGGTTCGTGTGCAAGTGTTGGTTTCATGCAATCTAGCATACAATTTGTCGTCGCACCTGGAAGCGATTTAACTACGACTCTTTCAACGCTTGTGGTAAGTTCATACCTTTTGACTTCTTTTAACACAGAATCACCAATGATAGATACAACTCTTTTTTTAGTAGTATTAATAATAGTATCTTGTTTCTTTTCGTTAGATTTGTCAGTATTAATATTACGAAGATTCTTTTTAGCTCTACATTTTGTATTTACATACTTAAATTCATCCCTTATAGTGTTATCTAGCTCTTCATCACGATCGTGGTCAGGAAGAAGAGGTTTAAACTTATTGTTCGATTCGAAACTCTGTGGTTGAGTTGATATATTATTACCTGAAACGGCAATATAAGACATAATTCTGTAAATATTCAAAATTTAGCTCTTGGAATGTACTTGATGGCTTGTCATGTTTATGGTCATGTCTATGAATTTCTCTGACGACAGTATCATGCAATTCATTCATGATTTGTTGCTTGAGTTTACGAAGTTCTACCCCCGAAAACCTTTGATCTATAAAGTTCTCAGGGATACTTTCTTCTTTGAAAACATTGATACCTTCGTTTGATTCGTTAAATAGCAATTTCAAGCTAAGTAATTTCTTACCCCTAGTGTCAACAAACAACTTTCATCTCTTCTAGCTGTGGATTTAAAATCGTTCAGCAAATGGAGAAGGGATCTTTCTTCAGTGCAGATTTAAGTTTCGCGGTTAGGGTTAGGGTTAGGGTTAGGGTTTTCTTCAGTGCAGATTTAAGTTTCACGGTTATAGGATAATCAGAGAAATAACTAAAAACCAACTTGCTCTCCGATAGTTATTGTATTGCAACAAGTTTCTACTTTGATCAGCCTCGTTTTCATGTATTTGTGAATATGTCTCTCACATTTCTATCACCTAAAATTACCCTCATTATATTACAACTCAAGAAAACTTACTAAGTATAATAAGAAGTTTCCCTTAGAGCACTTAGCTAAGCGCTGTAACCTTCGCACAAGTAATGTTATTTCTCTGTAATACATATCACCATGTGGATAAATGATCTCACATCCTTCTAATTTATTGTGTTATATCACTGTAGGTGAAAATGCATATGTCTACAGCCAACAGCATCGTAGTTTGGTGTGAGTTCGAGCTTCATTGGAATATTCTATTCAATAAAGTGGCACATCTTTCCAGTATGCTTCTGCATGTCTTCTTTACTTGCCATAGACAGTTCTTATCTTGCGTAAATATATATTTCACTTTTTTCAAAAATATTGTTATTTACAAGTGATCTCAAATAATTATCTTGTTTGTAACTTGCTTTGTATCATGCCGCCTATGGTTCTGTCTCATTTTCTACACCAAATTCGTACATCAATGAAGATCTGATAAACATGGCAGCAAGACAAACAAAAGGGTGCAGCAGGGCCATCTAAGCTTGATGCTGAACAATACAAAAACATTCTTGTGGCCAACAAATACATGAACGAGGAAAAGAAAATTCGGGAACAAATTGCACTCTTAGCCAAAAAATTAGCAACTACTATCATCAATCCTTCTACAATAGAAGAATTAGTTAATTGCAATCTGATACCACTTAACAAAGATCCGGGTATACGACCCATCGGAGTTGGTGAGACATTAAGGCGAATAATTGGTAAAGTAATAAGCTGAGTGCTAAAAAGCTATATACAAGAAGCAGCCGGATTACTGCAGGTAGTAACAGGTCTCAAAAGTGGAGCTGAGGCTGCTGTTCATGCTATGAGAGAGAATTTCGATGACCAGGACTGTGATGCCGTCATACTAGTTGATGCTTGCAACGCATTTAATGCCTTGAATCGTCAAGTTGCTCTTCACAATATCCAATACATTTGTCTGCAATTTTCGACTATCTTGATTACTACTTACCGTAATCCATCCCGATTAATTATTAACTGCCAGAAAGAAATCCTATCGCAAGTTGGTACCACTCAGGCAGACAACGTGGCAATATCATGTCATTAAGTACTACTCTTATTGTAATAGCTGAACGAAAAAAAATGTGGGTATTATGTCAATGAGTCAAAATCTTGGATAATATTAAAAAGTCATGATAAGCTAGAAGAAGTCAAATCACTATTCGTTGACTCCTCAATGCGCTATACAACAGATGGTAAACGCCATCTTGGAGCTTCTATTGGAAGTTTAAATTTCAAAAACGAATACGCTACTGATAAAGTACGAATTTGATGTGACGAAATGAGAAAACTCGCCGAAATCGCTATTACAGAACCACAGGCGGCATTTGAAGCATATATGGAATAATGCATAAATTTAATTGTTTTTTAAGAACTATTCCAGGAATGGAACAATATCTCGAGCCTTTAGATGCAATAATCAACGATCAGTTTATCCCAGCGCTATTAGGTACAACTATTTCAGAAACCGATAACAAATTATTCACATTGCCAAATTACCAATTACTTAAAAAGGCTAGTATTGATTTTGAATCGTCAAAAATAATAACTGCTCCGCTAGTAGCCATCATAGTTCCACAAGGGAAGGATATAAAGATGTAAGCACAACACGAAGCAAGTTCGGAATGAATGCTCCCAGGAAATATCTAAAATACAAAAGCAAAATCTCGAACTGGTGGATAGTCAGCAGGACCCGCAGATAAAAAGAGCAGTAGATCAAAGCCGGGAAAAAAGTGCATCTAGCTGGTTAAATTTACCATTGTTTTACCATTGAAAGACCCTGGATTTACACTAAACAAAGAAGAGTTTCGTGATGCTTTATCTCTAAGATATGATCGAAAAATTAACAACCTTCCTTCAAAATGCCCTTGTGGCGAGTTATTCAATGTGAATCAAGCAATGAACTGCAAGAAAATAGGGTTTGTTAGTATACGTCATGACTCTTTACGTAATTTTAAAGCTAACCTCTTAAAGAAAGTTTGTGTTGACGTAGAATTCGAGCCGAAACTACAACCAGTAAACAACGATAAAGCTTGACTCGACATCAGAGCACGTGGTTTTTGGCGTCCTGGACAATCCGCTTTCTTTGACGTTAGATTGACCAACACTAATGCTCAATCTCAAGTGAATATTCCCATTGAGAACATCTACAAAAAACACGAGAACCAAAAGAAGCTTATTCCCTTTCCCTGTATTTTTCATTAACGGAGGTTTGAATAAAGAAAACACGGAATATCACAAACATTTGGCGGAAAAGATAGGCAATAAGACAGAACAAAGGTATGACCAAGTATGGCTTGGATAAGATGCAAATTGTCTTTCCTCATTATGAAGTCAGCTTTGTTATGTCTTAGAGACAGTAGAGCTATCAAAATTAATGTAGATTATGTGGACGATTTTAGCGTTGCCTCGATGAAGCCAGACTTTAGTCGTTGTACACTATTGACAAGCGTGTGTTTGGAATTATGTACTCGCAGATCTCATCACTTCTCTCGTCACAACGGTTTCTTACTTCTTAAGAGTCTAAGCTTTACTTGTGTCTCAATAGTTTGCTACTTTGATATGTATATATTTTAACTATTATATCTTCTATTTATTTAATTCAATTATTTATTTATTTTTTGATGACACATTGTTGTTTCTGTTTTTAGAATTTTTAGCATTTTATGCTTACTGTATTTTATCTGATCACAATAAATTTATTATTTTTCTTGTAAAGGCTGCTTGTCATAATTATGCGTCATACGTCATTTCAGGAAAGGCTTATTATGAGGAATGAAACAGCAATTAAATTGTTGAGGTTAATTAAATTGTAATTATCGTACGATGACTACAAGACTACTCTGTGCGCTGTGTTCAACTAATTTTGAGAGCTTTCTAGTGTATCGATCTTTCACTCATAACGGTATCCTAATTGCTTGTATCCTCTTCATTTATCTTGAAAAGTTGTTTGGTGTCGTCCCAACTGTGAGGTATCCCGTTTTAACTTTCGAATTCTACCGTGTTTATCTTATCTATATTGGAAATAAACCATTACCATCTAGGTATAAACTTGTTCAAAGTCTGCGATAAAGACGCTAGAAGACGTTATTCATTGCAAACTTTGAACACGATTTTTCCCTCAGGTAATATGTGATTTCTATTAATGAAAGCATCACTACATGTTATCTTTACTTTCAAATTCGTTATATCTCTTCCCGGTGTACCTTAATCTTTGGGAGGTTCTCTGTTTTACACTGACACCCAGTGGTCAGAAACGTGTTCAAAATCAAAACAATGTTTTCGATGTTGTTCTAGCGTCTTTACTTTCATTTAAGGCCCTTTTCCACTTTAGAAAATTTTCCACAAAACAAAAACGGAACGGAAAATGCGCACGCGTAGAAATTAATTTTAGACAATCTATCTGTAAATTTCTACCAATGGAATGTCTATAATTTCACACGATGTGTGATGTCAATTTCTACCAATGGAATGTCTGTAAGATAAGATAAGATAAGATAAGATAAGATAAGATAAGATAAGATAAGATAAGATAAGATAAGATAAGATAAGATA
>JAULBZ010006896.1:0-11971 GCA_032360805.1 Neoturris breviconis | reverse complement strand
TTTCAACCAACTTGGCTGAAAATATTCTGAAAAATCTCTCCTCCACAGTGATGACCGGCTGTTATTTCGAGCCCTGATAACACATCATACATCAATTCTTTTCACATACCTGTAATAAACTTACGTCGCTTTAATAACAAAGCCGTTTGTAATGACATGCTACCATCAGAATTTTCAACAGAAGGTTCATCCTTTTCTGTAGGTTTACTGTATGGTTGTAACGTTGACCAGTCAACGCTCCGTTCAGACATAGATGATAAGTCAAGATCAGAAAGCATGCTGAGTTCGGTTTGCATCTAAAGTTAATTAATAAAATATGCAGTAGCTGATGAAAGGAATCCAATTAGCATCTGCAAAGAAGAGTGTTATACTCGGTACTCTTCTCCACATATTTTTTGTTGTTATTATTTTAACATTGAATAGATGTTAAAGAAAACAGCTAATTTAATCTACCTTTCGCGTCAGTACTCAGTGGTCGAAATCAGAGTAATTAATCACTATGGTGGAGGGACTTTCTCCTCAATAGTGATTATTTGCTGTAATTTTGACCACACCACAGAACTATGTATAACATATACAGGAAAATAATTTATAAGTTAGATGAAATGTTTTTGAGGTTCATGGTGTTTGGTCAAACCTCAAAATAACTGTTGGTCATCACCTACGGAGAAGCGTTTTTAAGGAAAGTTTTCAGCTGTGCTGCTGAGAACTGCACTCAAAAATACTCCACCACAAATGGTGTCCGACAGTTATTTTCAAGCTTGGATTTAGTAGCCACGACTTTTTTTTGCTAATACCATTAAAACAAAGATATGGAAAAAGAATAACCAGATTTGTTATTATATACCATAGACATGCCAATCGCTGCAAAATATGGCACCTAAATTATGTCACCAAACGCAAATATTTTTATGGAAATTCGTAAGTGCAGTTAGCAATTTTACACTAATCAGTTTAATTGCCATGGACTTATAATATAACACTCTACTTGGGAATTCTGGAAAATTACAACAGCGGTCCAAATAATCACTGTGGAGGAGGGATTTTTGGACATAGTTACAGGCTTTCTTGACTGAAACTATGCTTAAAAATCACTCCTCCACAGTGATTATTTGCCCTTATTTAAACCACTGTACAAAAGAGTGTGTTCTTAGCTAATTTCCAAATTTTAAAAGACTACCCAGTGGTCAAAAACTTGTTCAAAGTCTGCAGTAAAGACGCTAGAACAATGTTTTTAATGTTCTTCTTGCAGGCTTTTTGTACACTGGGATACTCTAGCATGACTACTACATGAAAACAATGATATCAGAGGTAAACACCTTGCAGCAAAAACATGCAGCAGCATATATTTATCCAGATTGGGTCTTTTTGGATAATAAGACACACCCAAAGCAACCGAATCTGGGTGAACCTTTATAGAAAATCGCATTATTTATGTCACTTGGAAATGAAGGAATTGGAAAAAACCGATACAAAAGAAAATTATTGAAATTTTGAAAACCTTGAATACTAAAAACCATCTGTTTTTAAATACCTTTGTTTTCTGATCTTTTCTATCAGTTGCAACATCATCAGCATCTTCAACAATTTCTTCATCTTCTTCATCATTTAAAGTGAGCCTCCCAACGGTGAATAGTTCACTGGATGCAGTTCCACCAGTTCCACCAGTATCACTGAAAGGACTTTTAGATGATAACAACTCGTGAATTAAATCAAGTGTACTTTTCTCAATAAATGATGTATCATCCGAAGAATTAGAAACTGATTGTAAATTTAATAGCTCAGTAAGTGTGCGATCTGAACTTAATAAGCTTTGTGTTTGCAATGATGTTTGTGTTTTAGATGAATTTTGCGTAGAACTTGTTGATGCTTGAGTTTTTACTTGGTCGGTAAGTGTGTGATCTGAACTAAGCAAGCTTTGTGTTTGCAATGATGTTTGCATATTGGATAAATTTTGTGCAGAACTCGTTGATGCTTGAGTTTTTACTTGGTTGGTAATTGTGTGATCTAAACTAAGCAAGCTTTGCATTTGCAATGATTGCGTTTCGGATGAATTTTGTGTAGAGCTCGTTGACGTTACAGTTTTTACCAGCTCAGTACCTGTATCGTTTTTGAACATAAGAGCTATTATTTCATTGTTGTCATATATCGAGTCTATATTTATCTCACCTGTATTTTTCTGATTAGTATCACCATGTTTTAATTTGCTAACGTCTTTTTGTTTGTAACTACTTTCAGCTTCTTCTTGGAGAGTATGACCATGTTTGACACTTTTCATCTTTGTTGTAGTTGAAGGTAAGGGTAAAAAGCTATCCTGGGTCATACTTGTCATTGAATATCGATCACTGCCAGAATCACTTTGTTTCTGAACAGGGAAGTCCGGCATTGTGATGTCTTGAAAATATGACATAAAAAATTTGTTTTTATTAGCATCGTCTGTATTACCAGTGACTTCAATATCGTCTTTTGAATTTTCTGAAGTTGTTTGTTTTGAACATGTTGAAGGCATCTCTCGATATGGAATAAGCTTAATTGATTCATGCAAGGAATAATATTCTGAAATATCATGGACATTTTTATGTGTTATTTCACGTTTTGCTTCTATCGAACGAAATGAAAATGGAGAAATGCTGTCTTTTGAGAAAACACTTTCTGGCGATTCATCTACTTTCATGTTAGTTTCAGGAGGATAAAACATTTGAGAAGTGGCTTCACTTACTGGTAATGATATCAAGCTATCCTCTTTCTCACTAACTTGGTAAGTAAAATCAACATCAGTTTTTGTAGTAGCTAAATTACTATCGGAAATTTCAAGTCGGTCTTGTTTACCATTCATTCTACTACCATCCAACATTACATGATTGTCTTGAGTTCCTACAGACCTATCGCTACTTATAATTACTGGACTCCTAACCCGTATGCCACTGTAATCAGATAACATACTCTCTGATGACACATTATTAAAAGATGTAGAACTTTCTCGTGACTTTTCAAATGAATCTATTAAACTTTGCTGTTCTTCTATATGTACACTTGGTAATTGTTTTATGTGCTCTAAAAGGTGTTGATATTTTTTAGAGCTTGATGATACCGGGTTTGTTACTGGTAAAACATTTTCTTGAGTTGAATTTTTATTATTTGAATATTGATTGACACTATCATTTAAAAATAGTTGATATGAAGGTGTATTTTCGAACATTCTAGAATCTGAAAGAACAACATTTGTTTGTTCCGGAGTGATTCTAAACGAAGACTGATTTGTGTTAGAGTGTGATATTGGAGTATTTGATTGTATTTGTTGCAATGGCTGATTATATGATAACATTTGATTAACAGAAGATCCACCTTGGAATGAAAGTTCGACATTTTCACGTGCTTGGGGTACCATCATAACACTAGTCGCAGTATCTGCTACCACACGGTCATCACTTAAAATGATTGGTCCATTAGTATTATAATCACTAAAATAAGGGCTATTTTCCAAAATATTTGTCATTTCCTGCTGTAGCGAAGGGTGATGTTTGTAGATTCCTGGTAATTCTGTATCATATAGACTTTCACCTTGTCGATCGTTAGCATTGTTTGATTCAGTTTTGACCTGGTTACTGCGAATATTTGGTGACTGACTTGATGGTTCAAAGTACTTGCTGGATTCAGACTCAGTAGATGAAAACTGCAGTAGAGCACTACGTGGTTTGGAGCTTGATTTCAATCTACTTATAGTCTGAAGTATATCACGATGTATAGAAGTATCTGATTTAGGATAAAACAATGGAGAATCATCTGATAATGGCGAATGCTCTAAAGTAACATGCTGAGACGGAAAAACTACCGGTTGCTCATTAAATTGCTGATGATCAGCTTCACTAGTCTCAGTGTGCAATGGAGGACTCGTTAAGCTTCTTTTTAATTGTTGTAGTGGATAAAATTGAGTATCAGACTGCTTTGATTTGTCTCGATCATTCAACTGACTGTCTTGATCATTCAACTGGTCAATAAATGAAACATGCTTGTTAAAGGTATTATATTTTGATTCATTTTGAGAAAGCTTTACCATTGATAATCCGTCTTCATTGTAAGTATACGAACTTTGTATATGCGTTGGTAAGCTAGAACCTGATAACGATTGTTCATCAAGCGAACCAAGACCTAAAAATAAAGTAACACAGTGTTTACGCCATGTGACGTCAGTCAATACAAATCCAGTTACTTTAAAGGTACATAATCACCTTTTTTGGTCAAATTTTTAATATCTATGTTAAATGAATCAGTGACACACACTGAACATACTCCGAATATTTCAGATTCTAAAACTGTCAAGAAGTGGCAAAACAAGCAATTCTTTCCTCTGAAAACAGAAAATGTTTGGCCAAACAAGATGGCTACCACACAGTGACTTCAGTCAATTATATCTCCACTCCTATTCATTCTTATGGAGTCAAATCTTCAGAATATGGCCTTAAGGGTGATGCTTAAGTAATGCTATTTTCTTATATAATTTTAGCCAGGCGATGCTTATAAAAACACAACGTGTATTCGAGAGAGCGGACGGTTCTTAGGGAAGTTTAGTTTTAGTGCTACTATTAGGGAAAACTCTTCTGGAAAAAATCTGCGAAAATAATGGAAGATAAAAGATTCAAATATCTAGACATAAAATAAGACATAATATAGTCGTCACGTGACTGTGAATGCTTGCATATCAACATGGCAATAAGAACATAACAAACGAACAAACTATAGTAGAATAGATCTATTCATAAATGCATGAAAACGAGGTGTTAGCTGCCCAAAGTAGAACTTGTCGTAATGCAGACCCTGCACAAAAAGAAAGTTATTGCATTGCAACAAGTCCTACTTTGAACAGCGAAAAGCTCGTTTGCATGTATTTGTGAATAGGTCTAGATCAGTTTTCCACATGTGTTTACCGAATATTCGCAATGTGAAAAGCCACTGAATAAGGCCGGGAATTAAGTCCTGCGTGTGGGCTCATGACATAGGACAAGAGTTCATAACCTTATTCAGCAGCTTTGTTCATTGTGGTAGGTTTACGAATGTTATGAATGGACCAAAAATATAGGTAGAATAAGAGAAAGTCTTCAATGCAAAATATATATAAAATATATCAAGTGTGTAAAGGTAAATGAAATAAATATTTTTGTGACTAAGAGAGCAAAACAATCAATAGACCTATTCGCAAATAATGAAAACGAGGCTGCTCAAAGTAAGAACTTGTTGTAATGCAATAACTTCATTTTTGTGTTTTACTGCAGTCCTTGAAATATCTTTGTGGAAAAACTTAATTATTTTAAGACACTGAGTCAATACTCATGTATTTGATTGGTTTCTTCGTACTAAATTAACTAATCACTTGCAAGTTCATTATGACATATATATAGCCTGTATAATTATTTATTCATAATTTAATTACCTAGTTAAGGCCGTTTTCCAATAGCGTAAAATTCCGCGCGGAAGCCAAATGAAGACAGTCCATTGGTAGAGATTGACGTGTGACGTCAATTTCTACCAATGGAATGTCTTCATTTGCATTCCGCGCGGAATTTTACGCTAATGGAAGTCCAGCTTTAATGATTACTCACCAAACTCGTCCATTGGATCATTATCATTGTCATCATTTAACATGGAATTAATATCATCTTTCTTCTTTTTACTATACACATTTACATCAGTTATCCATGTCTTCTTATGTCGTTTATGTGGAGATGCTGGAACAAATTCTGTGACTTCTTCATTTGCAATATCCTAAAATGACATATAAATAATATTCAGCGTGCTGAGAGGATTGGGTCTTATGATGTTCGGTATGAAAATGAAATGCCAAAAGAGTCGTATGGCCGCGGTGTGCTATGAGATTATTTTTTTTTATCAGGGGAAAACCTGCTCAAAGTCCGCAAAGTCCTTTTTAATGGCATCGGCCAGCACGTTCTGACAAGTTGTATATTAACCAGAAACTGTGGTATTACTGAACGGCATCTGTTGGATTTACGATGCATTATGTATATTGACTTTGCTTATTACGGAATTTGCTTCTGCTACGTCTTAACTTTTTGTGATTTTGTAAATGCCAAATTCTCAAAATTATGAAAATCACTTTTTCCTAAAAAAATAGAAAAATCTAGATTTTTTTATCCTGAATTATAAAGCGGCCCGAAATTAGCGATAAAAAACATTTTAATAACTTCCGTGCCACTCCCGGATTTCCGGAAATCGGACACATTTGGAAATTCAGACAATCTTGGGAAAATACTGTAGACAAAGTGAACTTCATGCAAAAAGTCGAAATTTCAACTTAGGGAAAAAGTCTATAATTTTGATTAGCAATACGATTCTAATTTGTTCCAAAAGCCTACTAGGCTGCTAAGAACAACTGAATTTGTCTACTACGATAAATCTTTGAGTTAAATCTCCAGAGAATTCTCGTGATCGTTTTCCGCATTTTTGCATTTTTACTTGCGTGTATTGTGTTCGTTAAAATTCGCAAAATGTCTCTTATTTAAATAAATTTATTTCCAAGATTGTACTGCGGATTTCGAACAAGTTTTACCCGCTGGGAAAATTCATTTGCACTCTTCTTCAAGCTCCTCCACAGGTGATGTCTTACCGATGTTTTGAGGCTTGCTTCTTTATATTATTTTAGGCAAATACTCTATGCTAAATAGTTGTTAATATACTCGAACATATTTAGTGGGCAGAAACTTGCTCAAACTCTGCAGTAAGAAATTCGAACACGTGTTTGTCTATTGGGCAGGTTCATCTAAACAAGACCATAATTTCGAACAATTTGCTAAATTTTCAATTGTAAAAGATATTGTTCAAACCTGATTAGACTGTGGATACACCGAATTATCTTGATATTCATTCTGCAAATTACTAACTCTTCCAACTGGTATATAATCAGAAGGTTTCGTTTCACCTAGTGATCCATATGGCATAGTTTCATCACCTAGGTTACCAACATTTGAAAACATACGATGATTCGGTAGTATTCCAGGATCATAACCCGTCAATTCTCCAGAAAGTAATCTGGGATCAATGATTGGTTGGTGATGATGTAATGAACGAATTCCATTGGCTTCTAACAGTCTTTCTCTAAATGGTACTCTAGATTCATGTACTGTATTCTCTAACGGATATGAACTTAGATGGTCTCTGTTATCCAGCATTTGTTCATGTGGATGAGTATAGTATTCTGGTCTTTGGAGCAAAGCTGCATTCTCCATTATAGTCCTTTCTCGATCTCTTAGAATATTTGGATCATGCATTAACATATTTCGCTCTGTTATTCGTCGAGCTAAAGCTTCAAGAAGTCTATTTCGTATATTGGCTTGTCCATTAGGCCTATCTCCTTCAAACGGAGACATGTTTTCGTGACGTAATAAAGAAGCTTGTGATGTGTCTCTGTATCTTTGATCTGCAGAATCACCTCGAGGATATTGCATTCCTCGTCCATATTGTATTTGTGATTGTTCTCTCTGAGGATAATGGAACTGAGGATCAGCCTTTCGCTTATCTCGATTTTCTTTTGTATTAAAGTTTTGCGTTGCGTTTTGCTGTGCGTGTGCTTGATGTGATTCATGTATTTTCTTGGCATTTGTATGTAATTCTCGTTTATGTTTTGACGGAAATTGTTTCGTATCTAACTCAACTACTGTATGAATATTTCGTCTTTGTAACGTTGAATTATTTTCGCGTAAATTTCTACTTATGTTTTGTTGGTGTATGTTTGGCTCTCTGTTATGATTTGTGTGCAAAGGTATATGTTTTTGAACAAAATGATGTTCCGACACTGCGTTAACAAGTTCATCGGGTAACCATATACTCGCTGTTAAAACAGCTGTTAAAACAAGCTTCGTAAAACATGAACGCTTTTGTCGCATCTCGTGTAAAACTCGGTACTATATTCGTATGACACTCGGTACTGTTAAAGTAACACTTCCACATTATAATATAACACTCGGTAAACAATGCACTTTTGTACCCATTGTTAAAGTAACAATAAAAACAATAACATTTAATACTAAATTTCGTTTATCTTCGGTTATAAACAACTTTCTTCTGAAAGTTTATCAAAAATTCAAATGCTCTATTGCACAAAGCAGCAACGAAACGATCTTTCAACCAGGTTCTGTTTGAACTTTAAAATTGAAGTTGTTTTTACGATAATCAGTGAATTTTTATGCAGAACCTATTTCTGCTATAATCTTCTCTATGACCTCTTAGTACTCAGCAAGCTGTATCTCTGTTAATAATTATTGAATTGTGTTACCTGCGAAACAATTCATTTGAACTTAACGTTATTACAGAAGTATTGTTCGTGTTCACTCATTCGTGAATAAAAACTGTTGTTCTAGAAACGAAATAGAACATGTATTATCGAACACTTACACTATTAAAAAATGAAATCAAAGATTTTAGACACAATAACAATAAAAAATAAATAAATCAAAAAATAGTACTTAATTTCTTTTAAAATTTAAGGGGGATAATTTGGAGGTTTTGTAAAGCTTTTTCTAGTAGTTTCCATATTATCTAATTTAGAAATAAATTAAATCATTGTTTGATATATTGCAAAGGTGGCCGACCGTGTAATTAATTTGGCGTTTTTAATTAAACTTTGGTTTAGTCTGTCAAACAACTGATTGAAAAGCGTATAACAGTGTGATCAAAAGGTGAGATAGCGATATGAAAATTCTACTGAGCATACAGAAACGTCTACCGTGAAGATTAAATTTTTATTGAATCAGAATTCAATTCAAACAACTGTGACTTAATTTTGTACGTACTAATTAAACAATTGTATCTAATTAAAACAAGCAGTTGCATTTAGTTAAAAATTGTTAAAAACATTTAAGAGTAAAAGCGTGTGTCATACACAAATTAAGTTTAATATAACTGGGTCGCTAAGGATACGGCTAACGTCTAATTTGTTTCAGTTATTGAGTTAGGAGTTATGGCGAGTAGAACTGACTGTACTGTACTACTGCTACCTTAGTAGGGACTACACAGATACAGAAGCAGCCACATGGAGGTGTTCTGTGAAATAGGTGTTTGTATTTCTTAGCTGACGTCCATTCCGGGATTATTATTATTAGCATAACGCGTGCATTTCAGAACAGAAGAACACTTCTTTACCCTAAGAATGCCCTTCCTAAAACCGATCCTATTTCCAGCTGAAGAACTTTTATTTGGTCCCATATTATCCCAACCTACAATCCTGGCCAAATATACTGTGGACAAGGTCAAATTTGTGCAAAAATTCCGAATTTCAAATTAGGCAAAAATACTTAAATTTCGATTAGCAAGACGAACTGGACAGAAATTCGCTTTTAAGCAAAGAGCCTGGGTATTAGGCTGCTAGAAGCAACAAAATTTGTCAAGTTAGCAAAAAGTCCTACTTTCCAGTCGACGGGATGCCAGCTCAGAACAGCTCAAATCTCCAGCTGTACCTTGTTTTCTGGAAAATAAGAACAGATCTAATTCCCAGCCAACGCGCCTTAGAACACTCAACTTCAAGAACACATCCGTTGGTAGCTTTCGCAGATGTACCTCGATCTTTTCAACTGTCGGGACCGATAAACCGGAGATGGTTACATGATAAAGCAGTGGTCATGTTCGAAATTAATTTCATGTTCAAAGTCAGCAAAATAACGTTAGAACAACGTTCTTTGAACGTTGTTCTAACGTTATTTTGCTGACTTAGAACAGGTTTTTTGCTGGCTGGGTATAGATCTATCGTTAAATAACTTCGTACTAAACTCCGTATGAATATTTATCTCATTAGCTTGTAACATATCTTGAAAGTCTACCTCGATCCCAGGGCTTCTTTCCGCTTTTTGACGGGAAAGACGGCGCGAAGTCAAAAAGCGGAAAGAAGTCCTGGTAACGAGGCTGGAAAGTTCTATTCCATAAAGACGAATACCGGGGAGATATTGAAGTGATTGATGTTATAGGAGATTATGTGTTTTCTGGGTTCACTGTGCGGTTAGGCCAAACATTTTTCATTTTCAGAGAGAAGAACCTTTTGACACTTCCTGATATTTTTGGACTCTGAAATTTTCTCTGGACGGTTATTAAATTTCTACCTACAAAGGTAGGGTGTTTATTAAAAAAGGGCGTTTAATAGAGGGAGGCGTTTATTTATTAAATTTTGCTTTGGTATTTTTAGTTGTCCGAATTTTCTTATTTTTACTTTACTTTTTTGTTATTTTTTATTTGTTGTATCATTATATGTACAGTATGCAGTTCCCCACAAAAGGTTTTTGTTGGTAAGGCATAAAGAGTCTTGTATTGTCCTATATTCATCTCTTTATTTTTAATTTGGTCAATGTAAATTATATATACCCACAAAAATCCATTATCTTGTAGTTATAATGCAGTTCGTATTTGATCAAACCTGAATCGAAACTTGGTGAAGTTACTTAAAATTATAAAATAAATAATTCTGATAAGTTTAGTTGTGTGTAATGATCCGGTTTCCCCTATTTTTCCGATTGTTTACAAAACGGATTTTTTTCGGACTTTTGGATTAAAATTTTGGTATTTTCTAACAGTTTTACTAAAACCCTGGAAACGTTGTGAAAGAACATTTAAATACCTACTCAAAACAGCACACAGAATGAAAAAAGTTTTTGTAGAACTCTTTTAATCAAAATTCTAAGAATTAATTATGAGGACGTCATCAGAAAAACGCTGACTTTAGCAAAAAATATGTGATATGTGTAATGTGACACTATTTTGTTTCTTTTGTGACTATAAAACTCCACAAGGTTTTTTATCTCAATCATTTTAGTCGCTTAGTGGAGCCCCAAAAAGCCCAGCATATATAGGGTTAAGGGGACATTTGTTGGAGGCAGGCGTTTATTAAATATTTCACCCAGGTGGTTGTTAGAGGAATACAGTATATTATGACCAAAAACGGTGACCTTAACATATAGTTAATGTATCATTTCGAGACATGATAAAAAATACTCCTTATAACACATTATTAATTATTCTTACAATAAAGCTTTGATATTAAAAAAGCCGTAAGTTAATCACTATTTAATTAGTCTCTAATGATTGCGGTTTAAGTAATTTATGAAGTTACTACCTGATGTAATTCTAAGAATATATTTCACAAATATCTTCAATATTCTTATCCAATTATGTTAATGCCGTAAATGTAAATCCACAGAGAAATTAAAAGTATTCATATCAAGAGGAAGTGATAAGAATTGCAAAATAGTCTAGTAAATCTAGCAAAATAGCCTAGTAATTCTGGCACTCGGGTTTACTGACTATCCCTAACACTAGGGTTTACTGATTAGCCCTAACGCTAAGGGTTACTGATTAGCCCTAACGCTAGGGGTTACTGATTAGCCCTAATATTAGGGTTTGCTGACTAGCCTTAATATCCCAAGAGATATGGTAAGGGATAGGCTTATTGTTAGATTGTTGTTAGCAAAATAATAAAAGCCTGGAAACGAGACTGATGTTTTTAGAATGATGTCTATAATTATGTCATTTATAAATAAACTAAGTTGACAGTCGGAGGGGAGTAAGAACCCTTACTGATGTGAATTCCCTGAGAATATTAAACTTCCAGTTACTTACTTACATACTCATTATTCAAATGTATACTCTTCTGAATAATATGTACAAGTACGTATTGAATATTTAGAAAAGTGATCTTGTACAACTTAAATGAAAGATATTAAGACGAATACTGACAGTACATACAGTATGTCTTGTTTTGGTTATCGGCGCAGCGAATATTTCTCCTGGTGGAAACAAACCTTCATATGACCGTTCTCACAATGTGCGTAAAAATATGATAACTTGTTAGATAGGCTCTTGTACGAAAGATACAAAGATAGACCATGGATAGTCACAAGAAAAGTCTACAACCCCTCACATAAAATATGAGACGTTTTTGAATTTTAGCAAGCAATATACACCACAAGCAAAACGCAAG
>JAULBZ010006895.1:0-11972 GCA_032360805.1 Neoturris breviconis | reverse complement strand
TTGACTTAACACTCTTCATCATAGATTAATTTTTCTCAAAATTATTGAATTTTACTTTTTTAAAGTTGCTAAGATATATGCTTTTGGTAACGAATTTTGGAAATGGCTCCTTACATATTCTCAGCCGGATGGTCGCACGGGAACCTCCTGTTCATCAATCTACAAAGCACGAGCGGTGCAACATTCTCCGTCCACGTTTAACCTATTCCGCAGACCTTCCCCGCTGCAAAAAAGTGCCGTGTGAGCGTTTTCTCGCTAGACGTCGAGTTTGTAGTACAGCCTATCCACGTCTAAATCATTATTTGATATAGAGAAGCCCTAGGGACGAGGTTGTGAGCAGCGAATCTTTCTGAACTCTATTCGAATATGTTTTAGCTACCTACGCAATTGAGAATATATTTAAATCAGCATAATTGAGCATGTACTGAAAGCAATTCTCAGAGGGATTCATCTTATTTCGTGGGCCTTATAATTAGACTGTTCTAGTTTGTTCTACCGCGTTTTACAATCATATGCAGGACTATTTGAGACAATGTGAAATTTGTGCAAAAATTCAAAGTTTCAACTTAGACAAAAAGCCTTACATTTTAATTAGCAAAACGAACGACACAAAGATTTGAATTTAGTCTAAAAGCCTGGGCACTAAGCTGCTAGAAACAACAAAATTTGTCGAGTTTGTACAAAGATCTAAGATCCTAAGCCCTATAAGTCTTAAGTCTACTCGATAAATCTCTTGAGTATCCCCGACGTCGTTTTAATTAGTTATCAACCTCGTTACCAGGGCTTCTTGCCTTTTCAAAACACGGAAGAGCGCCGCCTTTTAGTACGTACGGTTTACTTTACTACTTTCGATTCCTGTCTGGTAACTAAATACTATATTCTTTCTTTCTTGTTTTCTAAAAAAAGCACTACTTTACTACTTTTGATTCCTACTTTATTACTTTCGATTCCTACTTTACTACTTTCGATTCCTGCTTTACTACTTTCGATTCCTGTCTAACTTGTTTTCTACAATTTTCCTATGGTATCTTGTTTTCTACAAAAGTACCATAAAGCGCAAACACGAGTCCGTTTATGTAAATACATTTTGATCCAATAAACTCTTTGTCCATATTCACATTGTCTGGGAGTTATATTTAAATATAAACAAATGTTTATACAAACTCAATACGGGACAGAAACTCAATCTAGTTTCGTTATGCAAGTATTTCCGTGCAGGAAGACTCGTGTTTTATTGAGGAGTTTGTGAATTTTAAGAGCCCTCAGTTAGGTTTCTTGCTTATCGAAAGATAGTGAGTTGCCGACAGCCGAATTTCGGTAGTGAAAAACCATTTTGACTAACATTTCTCCGTAGAGCTCATTATATTCTAGACTGGAGTCACGTTTCAAAGAGTTACCGTGGCTATATAACAAAAGCGTGGATAATTGGGAAATCGTAACTTTGCTCCAAGGGCTTCTTCTCTCTTGACGAAAACGTTAAGAGGGAAGAAGCCCTGGGAAAGAGGTTGGGAAATCGTAACTTCGCAGACCAAAGTTAGTTAACAATAACACTGGAACACACAGCCTTCATTATATCCTGTGTAAACTTGCTTTTCAGTTGCAAACTAGAGGCCCGATAAGCTTGAAAATTGCACCTACCCCATTAACCTCGTTCCCAGGGCTTCTTGCCTTTTCGAACACGGAAGCTCTTCAGTGTTCAAAAGGCAAGAAGCCCTGGGAAGGAGGTTGACCTACTCCCTAAAACTACTATTGTGCTATACAGAGGTACCCGACATAGTTTAAACATATGAGGAGAGTTAGCTGCTACATTAACCCTACTTGGCAACCTCGTTCCCAGGGCTTCTTCTCTCTTAACGTAAGAAGCCCTGGGAACGAGGTTGCCTACTTGATTCAGGCTTTGGAAGGGTTGAAACGGGGAAGGCGGATTCTTGAGATCTCAGAATTGACTCAAGATTCAGTCATGAAACTTAGTAGGGCACTACAACATATAATAAACATTTTGAAATATATGTTTTTTGCTGACATCTTCATTTTTTGCTGACGTCATCTCAATTCATACCTTACTATGATTTTTTTTTTGAAAAGTGTGTAGTCTTTTGTAGCCTATAACTTTCGTTCTAAAGGTGATTTTTACATTCTGTTTCGAGATTCAGAATGGTAACTATGTTTATAACCATAATCACAAGAAGATGACTATGTTATGACACACCTAATATAGTTAAAGGTCTTAAATTTCTGTTAACAAGACAAACGTTTGGAAAATCTAAATTTGTTCCAGAAATCTGGGTAATACCAACTGCTAGGAACAGCAGAATTTGTCCAGCTTGTAAAAATCCTAAGATTCCAAGAAATAAATCTCTAGAGACTTCTCGTGGTCATTTATATTTTATCCGTGGAGTATATTGCGTATTTTGCTTGTCAATATTAGCAATGTTTCTCATAATTTATAACAAAGAATGTATAAATCTAATGTTTATGCATGTCAAAAACAGACAAATAACTCGATGCCGTAAAATTTTTAACTCGCTAAGTCACCAACTCACGACTACCAACTCACCTAACTCATGACTCCCCAGCCGGCAAAAACCTGTTCAAAGTCAGCAAAATAAAAGAACGTTTTCTAACGCTATTTTGCTGACTTTGAATAGGTTTTTTGCCGGCTGGGTCGAACATTACCTTAACCCTTTAATCTGCCTACCATTTCGACATTTCGCTTGCAAGCAAAAGTTCAATTTCGAGGTTAATGTGCCATTATGGATTCGCGATAAGAAATATTTCCGTGGGAAGGCAAGTTGGATTCAGGCCCGACGGAGCTATTTTTAGAGCTTTTCTTTACATGCATACCATCACAAATACAACAATAAATTATTGGCAAAATAAGAATAAAATACCCAAACAACGTTTAGATAAGCCAATCAGATTTTTTGATTTTCAAGCCGTTTGCCTTGTTAATTAAAATTTAAGCCAACATAAATAAACAAGTTCAAAAACTGAAACGCTTTATCTAGAAAGAACAGATATAGTACCCAAGCAAGCACTATAAACATCCCCTCTATCAGTTATTTCAAATAATTTTTTAGAAATCATTTAAACGTTTCTACCAAGCGGCGTTAAATAAAACGTTACAACTCTTCTAGAACTTGCACAACGTATGTATCAACTTTAAAAGAAGAAAATAACATTTCACCGCTTCTTCCCAGTAGGAAAAACTTGTTCAAAGTCTGCAGTAAAGACGCAAGTGCAACGTTTTACGACGTTGTTCTATCGTCTATACTGCGGATTTGAACAATTGTTTGCCCACTGGATTAAAAATACATTTTGGCAAGCAATAAATAAACTAAAAGTTTAGCATGATCCCAAAAAACGCGACTCCGCAAGGCTTCACCGTAAAAAACAAACAAACGGAATGGAAGATGACAGCAGGCTATATGTCAATACGAAAGTGCAAATTTAATATATAATGGCGCCTTAACTCCGACATATATGACGCATTTACGATAGTTAATCCAGTGAACGAAAACTTGTTCAAAGTCCCCAATAAAAAAGCTAGAACAGCGTTAAAAACATTGTTCTAGCATCTTTATTAGGGACTTTGAGCAAGTTTTTACCCCTGCAGAATGCTTTCTACGAAAATCCCAGCTTGAGAAATAGGAATATATGCCCGTATTTGGACCGTCTATGTCATGTAGAAATTAGGCGTTTTTTACGACTTGAATAGTATAAAAGAGACAGTAATATATTGAAAATATCACATTCATTCAATATCACGTTTATATTCGCAGAGTCGTGCAAGAAATCGTAAGTTTGTTTCTTACTCATGCATTTGTAAATACCATTTGTGATGGGCTTATCACAGTGGACCAATACTTGTTTAAAGTCCGCAGTAAAAACGCTAGAACAACGTTTCCAGCGATGTTCTAGCATCCTTACTGTGGACTTTAAACAGGTATTTCTTAATTTTTGATAAAGCAAGAATTAATAAATTCGACTTTTTACTTCCTTGATGTAATATTATGGAATTTAGCAACCTTGTCCCTAGGGCATCTCTTCCCTTGACGTCCTAAATCTCCTAACTAAGACAACGTCTAAATAACCTGGCGGCGTCGTTTTGACGTTGTTTTGATGTTGTACCGAGGTCGTGTGAGGGCGGGGACTGTTGACACACGATGTCTAGCAGTCGAAACGACGCTCAAACAACATAGAGTAGGTAGAAATGTATGTTGCTGCAACCTCGTTCCCAGGGCTTCTTGCCTTTTCGAAACACGCTCTTCCATTGATGTTGTTGTTCTGTTCTTCTATAGAAAATGAAGTTTACGTTGGTGCTTGCGATATTTTGCTTGGTTGTATATGTAACATGTGCTGCAAAGGCCCACAAAGAAGTAAAAGAAAGAATACGAGTAAAGCGCGTCATTCCACTTGCTCCCCTCATTGGCAGTGCCATAGTGGCAGGTGCTTCGCTGGTTGGCACAACTGTAAATGGACTAAAGTCGCCCTCATATTCAATATCTGTATCGGGATCAATTGAAAACTACAGCAAATTTACGATGAAATTACAAAAATGTGAAATTGTTTCTGGGTATATGAACGTACCTATGCGTACCGTGGTCCCTGGATACAGAGAAGGTTTTGCTAGCCACAAAACCGGTGATACAGCCAAAGGTTCCTATGTTAGATGTACCTTCAAAGCAAGTCGTTACCTCATACACTTAATGTACTCTGCGCCTTACTCCTTCGATTTTCATTCCAATTATTTAGGAGTGGCTATCTGTTCAGCTACAAATGCAGAATGCAAATCCATCACAGCATATAAAATGTATTACAAAAAATCAAAGTATGTCGCTTTGAAGCAATACTACTATAGCGTTAGCGAATTGGTTCAATGTTATGGTTTATTTTGTATCATTGGTACCATGGGTACAAGTCACAAGCCAGATATTGACTTCAAAGTTTATCCAAAATATTATTCACATCTTTCATCGGCTGTTCAGGATTCCTCAGCAAAAGATCGTTGGACAAAAGGAGATTACAAAACTTTCATTGGTGACATGTAAATTTGATTATTTTCTTCCATATGCTTTGAAAAGATGAAACATAGCATAAATAAATGCACTGTGTTTCACAGCTTGAAAAACTGCTGAATATAATCCCGTATGTTCCGTATTCGAGCAATGTATAAGGCCTGTTCACAAAAGAGGTTGCTCAAAGTAGAAAATTATTTCAACGCAATAACTTTCTATTGCACAAGTTGCATTGCAACAAGTTTCTACTTTGAGCAACCAACGCTTCGATTTCATTATTTGCTAAAAAAGGTCCATTGTTACCACTGCCTATACAGACATATACGAGCCGTACTCAGCAGACTTTTATACTATGACCATGTGGGCGCATCATGATCGGTCGACGTTTAAAGAGCGTTGACCAAATATCACAGACGTTAATTCGTCGCTGTTTTGACGACGTTTCGGCTGGGTGTGCCTACTGAGAATGATTGATTATAATTTTTGATTCGCTTTTTGTAAAATAGACTGCAGTAGCTATCAGAATCATCATTGTCACGCGTCGTTGTAATAACTTTCTTTTTCCGACGTTGTTTGACCATGGTGTGTCTGGAAAGTATAATTTTTATATTTTAAATTAGTTTTATGAACTTTTTACTAACTTTTTATTCGTAACATATATATTTGATTAATTTCTACCGTATGCTTTGAAGATATAAACCATCATAGAATAAATACATGCCTTGTGTTTCACAGCATGAAAGGCTTACCGTATGCTCAGTATTCGAGCAATGTATAAGAGTTATTCACAAAAAAAATGAAAAACAGACGTTGGTTGCGCAGAGTAAAAAATTGTTTCAACGCAATAACTTCCTTTTTTGTAAGTTACATTGCAACAAGTTTCTACTTTGAGCAACCAACGTTTCGATTTCAGACCAAGCTCGTCCCCAGCACCTTTTGACCTTTTTTTATTTTTCTCGGCGAGAAGGTGCTGGGGACGAGCTTGCAATACAGACCTATATGAGCCGTACTCAGCAAACTTTCACGCTATGACCGTGTGGACGCATCATGCTCGGCCGACGTTGAGAGTTGACGTTGACCAAATGACCAAGCAACGTTGACCAAATGTCACAGATGTTAATTCGTCGCTGTTTTGACGACGTTTCGACATGGTGTGCATATTGAGAATGATTGATTATAATTTTCGATTCGCACTCTGTTAATCCTATATATGCTGGACGTTTTGGGGCTCCTCAAAGCTGGGAGGTGGATTCTGAATGTGGTAGGGAGCGGAATCCGCCCCACCTCTCCCCCCTCCTCTAGCATATATAGGATTAAATAGTCTGCTGTACTTAACAGAATCATTATTGTCACGCGTCGTTGGAATAACGTTAATCTTCCTTATTCCGACGTTGTTTGACCATAGTGTCTCTGGAAACCAACCTCGATCCCAGCGCTTCTTCTCTTTTTAACTCCCGTTCTCACAAATTTAGACGTCAAGAGAGAAGAAGCCCTGGGATCGAGGTTGTCTGGAAACTATAATTTCTATATTTTAAATAACTTTTATGAACTTTTTACTAAATTTTTATAGTACTCTATTGACAAGATTAACTGCATTTTATATGTTTTTAACTGTCGGATTATCCTGTAAATAAATATTCGTGAATAAATTTTTTTAAACTTCACTTGGTTATATTCTGTAACATATTATATACAATATACAGAGATCATCAAACAAAGATAAACCCCACCATGCTAACGAAGGGTTAAAATTATTCATGATAACTTTAAATTTACCATCTAAAAGTCTAATGCATTTCTAATCTACTATACAGGAAAGAACAAATGACGTCACGGGTCATCAAAATTACGTCATGTGTCCTAGAAACATAAAACCGATTGGGGCATATAAGTTCAAAACTCTTGTTTTAGTAAGGTTCAAAACTACGTGGTGGTTCATCTTCCAAATATTTGTAAAAGTGCTAATTCAACAAGAAATCTCCTAATGACGTCATAAATCATAAAATTTAGGGGGAAAATGATAAATTAGCTGAATTAGAATATTTACTACAACAAGAGTCTAACTTATAGTAACCTATACCTGCTCCAATTGATTTTGGGTTTTTGTCACCCATGACGTCATATTTTATGATCTACGACGTCATTTTTGAGCAGAAAAAATTGTACCATTGTATTCTTCTTAAACTTTGATATTAGGAATGCATAACCCTAAAATAATGAATTTAAAGGTAGCAGAGATTTTTCACATGGATATTATATTATAATAGCTAGAACGCGCCTTAATCCTATTAATCATGGGCTTTATTTCGATCGAAACTGTGGGGGAGGGGGCGTTAAGTGCATGGGCCATTGTTTCCCGAACCGCTAATGCTTATGACATGAAGCTTAGGACACTTATAAAACAACTCAATACAAACACTTCTGCTAAAGAAAATTGACTTAATGACGTCACTTCTACGTTTGCTATAACGTCATCAATAACAGCAAGTTTATAAAATGCTGTAAAAAGACTTTTCATTTCCGAACAACTAACGCTTATGGCATGAAACTTAACACCCTTACAGAACAACTCCATACAAACACCTTTACCAGTTTTGACTTGATGGCGTCACTGATACATGTTATGACATCATAAGTAAAAGTAGGTTTGTGGTCTGTAAAATATGCTACCTGATCTGTACAATATAAAATCTGCTCTGTATTTTTCATTACTTATATAAATTTCACTTATTATTTCATAAGTAATACTTAGCTGCTGAAAAGATGGCCTAGCGGTGTCAGATATTATTTTAACGCATTTTTAATTTTAATCACCTTCTGTTCGGAATTAAGTTACCCCCGGAAAAATATCAAGTAAATATCAAAAAATTAATTCATTAATCCTAATCCATAATTAAAGTTAGGAGAAGTCACCAAATTTCAATACCATACCATTACTAGGAAAATGGTTATCGCCAAATGAAAATGCCGAGGGCACTTTGTGCCTCTCCCTCCCATGGCTAAAATGGTTAAGTAGCTACGTTAAGTAGTACAATCGTGGACATAAATTATGATAAAATAATAATATTCCATAGTACTTCCCCTCCCGAATGCCCTAAAATTCAATGTTGGTCTTCGTATTTACTGTTTACATACCAGAATCAACATTGTAGTTGGGGGAGGGGAGAAATCTTAAGATTTTGATCGATAATTTATGTCTACGATTCTGAATTTTTTAAAGAAATTGAAATAGCACCTCCTATGGTATAAACATCAATTTTCCAAACAAATCACTTTTGTATAGATATAGAAAATGCATAGAAAAACTTAGAAATATAAACACTAGTGGACACGTGAGTAAATATGTTTGAATATACATTTAAAACATCATTGTTTTCAAAGTATATCCAAAAGATAAGGAAGGAATTTTTAAATAAAATATAAACAAACAAATGCTCTGTTGATATGTACAAAGAGAATTAGCTAAAAAAAGAGTTGTTTTGTGTGCTTAAAAACAGAATAGAAATTACACAATTCAGTCGGAGCATTCTGTTTCTTCTGCAAATTTGTGGGGAACATTACCTGCAGACAACATTTATAATTTATGGGCTTCCCAGCCGGTAAAAACCTGTTCAAAGTCAGCAAAATAACGTTCGAACAACGTTGTTCTAACGTTATTTTACTGACTTTGAATAGGTTTTTGCCGGCTAGGTTAGTTTCAGGCTACAAAGTTGAAGATATGCTAAATATCCCTGGTACAGTGATTACATACTCTTATGTCAAAAAATTAAACGAGTTACTGTCGAGTTACCATGCGAGTTAGCCTTGTGTTTTGGCATATTTGAGCTGAAAATAGACGAGTTACCACGAGTTACCGCACAAATTTCATAGTTTCTTCTTTTTTTTAAGGAAAATGACGGAAACTCGTGGTAACTCGTTCTTTTATAGGCAAAACATAGTAAAATAATTGAAAATTGGGACGGTAACTTATCGATGACTCGTTGGTAACTCGACTGTAACTCGTGTTTTGTAGGCATGATGTTGTACTAAGGTTTTCTGAGAAGTTTTATATTTTTATTTTTGCACCGTATATAGTATATATTCGAATCCATGTCTAGGCGCTTATTTAATTTTGGAGGCTTCTGGGTAGACGATTATTCGAGACATGAATTTATCTTACTTATCTTATTTATCTTATCTGTGGTCTGTAAAATATATTCTTTTAAAAGGGTTCTGTAAATTATCACTTCTGACGTAAGTTATAAAAAACTCGTCGGTAGCATTTTACAGAATTGACCACACTGCATCAGATACTTCTGAACACATGATCAGAGTTCCTTTTCCGGATCAGAACATCGAAGATTATCAACAATCTATACGAATAGAAATGACAAATGATCAAGCACTGAACACTGGTGATACCATTTAGGTATTACAAACTAATTTTGACGAAAAGCTTTCCTCCATCGGAAGAGAATTCTTACGTGTAGCTTCTTAGAATGCTAAAAAAACTCATTCGCAAAACAGAGTATAATTGCAAACAAGAAGCAAGCTGAATTCAACAGTGGAATATACGACACGACGAAGAAAAGCTGAAAATTGTAAAGAACATTCTCACATAACGAAATAAGTTAATAAAATTGGTGCATAAATTACCCGCATGATGGGTTACATTAGTGGAATATCTCTCAGATGAATTGGAAAGGGACTTTGTAGATGAACGAAGAAATAGATTGGCAGAAGCAAGAGCTATCAAAAAACAAAATTTAGCAAGACAATTACATGGTACAAATGCAACTAACTTTCAACTATCAGCAACTATTACATCTCCGGCAGGACGGCCTCCTTCAGAGAGACCTCGTTTAATAACGACAGTTCCAAGAACAACGACCTAATCAGAACGTGGAAGAGCACCTGAGCAAAAGTCTGAGTCATTATGTGTCTCTGGTTCCAACTAATTAATGAGTAGGCCGAATCAAAAAAAGAAAAGACAGACATTAGTACTAGTAACTAAAATACATCATAACACTACAAGAACATCTGAACTAAATTTATTTGATTCATTATGTCCTTCTGGTTCCAAGCAATCATTGAGTACTCCGAATCAAACAAAGAACACAACAGTACCAAGAAGTGCTCATAATAATCGTCCAACTATCCCATGGTCTGAAAAAAGTATGAGTTTTGTTTATACATTGTACTGATTTAAGGTGGACTAAATTGTTAGCTCTGGAGCTTTGTTTGTTACAATGTGTCCTAGATAATGGATCTTCTATGGCAACAACAACTAGCCAAATAAACGTTTTTATATAAGAAAACGTTTTTTAACCTTGATAAAATAATTTATTGAACGAATAAGAAAATATCATGCTTCTCTTTTTTACTAGTACATCGAAGTATACGTACCTTGGGAAGTTTTTATTGCGATGGAGCGATTTGGAAAGTAACAATAGTACCCTTTTTACATTTTAACCCTAATAAGCCTAGGTAGGGGGGCATCATGCCCCCTCCAATTAAATTGTTTATAAATTTTTTAAATAAAAGTGATATCATGCTCAAACTTTCTGACTTTTCCTACCTTTAATTAGGAAAAAGAATTGTCACAATTTTTTAAAAAATAATTTGCTCATCTTTGGCATTTCGATGCTTTCCAAACAATAGTAGACAATTTCTTTAATACTATATACTATATACTATGTGCCTTAATACTATATACAATATACATCATATGACACACTGTTGGATTCGGAATGTTATGCCGGATCGGTTTCTGATGTTTATTTTACTGAAAAAGTTATTTGTGACAAGTTTTTGTATCAATACTACTCATACCAAATATTAATTCCATACCCAACATAAGCTCTGACGTCATAAGTATGAAACAATAGAGCATTTGCTAATTATTTTATTCTAAAATGTAGTTTACAGTTTGAAGTACCTTTGCTGTAAATTTTAAAGAAATATATGTAGCCGTTCAGATTTTCTGGAAGAGGGGGATTATGCCCCCCCCCCACCCTAGACTCTCATAGCCCTAAAATAGGGTTAAAGGGTTTTTTCAATGTTAGAATATCTTAAAAAAATGCCGAGGGAAAATCGCATTAATGCTGCAATTTTTTCTTCTGCACTGTAGCATTCTCTTTCGTTTTTGTTTATTCTCTTAAAGTAGTTTATCGATTGTTTTATCTATATGAATTTATTTTTGATAGATATTCAAGACATAATAATGCATCAACTCAAAAAAGCATCATCCTGACTGCTAGACATCGTGTGTCAACAGTCCCTTCCCTCACACGACCTCGGAACAACATCAAAACAACTTCAAAACGACGCTGCCATGTTATTTATAGACGTTGTTCCGACGACATGTATCTGGGGTATTTTATCAGTCCCACCTTAGTCATAATAATTCAACGCATTTCAGTGGTCAGTGGTGGTTTGTACGGAACTTGTCAAAATTTATGAATGCACCTTGTTCATCACTTTTACTAATTATATACGTGTTCTAACGACTATGAGAGAATTCCTACACAACATATATACGCGAATATGCCCCACAAGCAACTTGTCTCGGTTTTTCATACTGTTGTTCTCGGGTTTCCGTACAAGTCCACTGGTGATCGCGAGGTCATCGAGTGAAAAACACCAATAAAAAGTGCAAGTTGAGTCAAAGCTGATGCAGTTTTCTTTACCCGCTAGAAAAACTCACGTCGTAAAAAACGCCAATTTTTGAATTGCACGAACGCAATGTACATTCTTTTAAACGATTCGCAGTCAAGAAAGGAGAAACTTCGCCGAATGAGTCCCATAATTTCGTTTGCTATCTTGGTTTTTGTAGAAGTAGGATCATCGAAACTTAATTCAGAATCTATCGTAACGTCGGGTCTTTCTCTTCAAACACGTACCGTAATGCCTCGATTAAGCGCCCGGGCGCTTATTTAATTTTAAATTTCTAGAGGTAGGCGCTCATTCGAGGGG
>JAULBZ010006894.1:0-11972 GCA_032360805.1 Neoturris breviconis | reverse complement strand
TTAATGTCCGAGGTTAATTTCTTATTTGGGTCCAGAATTGATTGGTTTCTTTGTAGTAAACTTAATGTCCTGCTATGATGAAACTAAAACCAACAACGACCCATTAACATTAACAGACACCTATAATCTATGAACAGTATGCTTGAGTTTGAGCGACCTTCCCATTACTTTATGCTGCCAGATGGACACCTCACAACAATAGACAAATAGTGTTGATCCAAAATGATGTCTATTGTTGGAAGGTATCACAATAAATAGTTTCTATTCAGCTTTCCTAAATATATATTTTTCAAATCTTATAATGTTTGAAATATGAGCAAAGAATCATTGTGAAGGAGTGATTTTTTCAATATTGCTAGAAAGTTTGATGCAATGAAAAAATCTCTTCTTCACAGGGATTATTTACTCTACTTCAAACACTGGTAGCATAAGTTTGAGATGATTTGTAATTGTGTATTTGCACAAAAGTTTAACTTGTGATTAAATGAGACAATAATGTGTTTTTCAGTGTCCGAATTAAGAGAAAATAATCACTGTGGGGGGAAGATTTTTGAACATCCCTCCTCTACAGTGATTATTTACTCATATTTCGAATATTATTTTTAGTTTGAAATAATGTATGAAAATTGCAATGTAAAATCAGCCTATGAAAATTGAGTTACCTTGAAGGTAGCAAGAAAATATTCTCCATTGTAGTAGTGCTTGTATGTGTACATAATTCCAGTGAGAAGAACTTGTTTAAATTCATTGGATGTTGTTCTAGCATCTTTACTGCAGATAATTTTTTACCCACTGAGAATACTTCTCTTTTGTTATTTAGAAATGAACAAAATATTGTTTAAGTTAGATACACATATTATACAGAAAACTGCTGTCTCTGTTGCATACAAAAGGTAAGGGTTCATCTCTAAAATTCGTTCCCAGAGAAAGAGTGCTAAATCAACGATTAATTTTTACTTAAATTTCTGCTTTTTGAAACGAATTTTGGAGATGGTTCCTATTTATAGTGTTGGAAATTAGCGCAAATAATCACTGTGGAGGAGTGAATTTTTCACCCACAGTGATTATTTGCTCTTGTTTCAAACTCTGAATACAAAGGTGAAAATAGTAGAGAGTGTGGGGGAATAATTTTCGAGAAATCGTTCTGCTCCCATTCCACTGCCGAGATTCTTGTAAAAGTTTGATTAAATACCCAATCTCGATTAACTGATCTCGATTAACTGCTCCTCTTGAATAAATTCATTCATTTTGAGTGATTTTTTTTTCATCAACAAGCCTTTCTCAATTAAAGTCGAATGGAATACTTGCTTTAATAGAAGCATATAAGAGGTGCTTATTCAAACATATTCTGAGAGAGAAAAAAATCAGCCTTACCATCTTGCAGAAAAATTTCTCCAATCATAGATTGGCTATGTAGAAGACTTGGAAATAACCCGATCAAAGCACCAACTGTTCATTTCTTAGTCCATTAGTTTACCAATTTAATAAGGAACACTCTTGAATCACCTTTCTCAATTACAATATTTGTTCTTATTTCTCTTGTTGATTTCATACTCTGTTGTAATGGTTAATTAAACACATTATTTAGGCCAGCAACTTCAAACGAGGGTGTCGCTTTTATGTGTGTAGCTTTTATTCGAAGTAAGAGTAAATAATCGTTGTGGAGAAGGGACTTTTAGGCATAATTACTGTAAAGGAGGGATTTGGAGCATTGCCTCAGGCTAACCTGAAGCAATGTTCAAAAATCACTCCTCCACAGTAATTATTTGCTCTTATTTCCAACGCACTGTTAACATCAATTTTGTGTGATCTTCCATATATTTTTTTCATAGGTTTTTCATTCAAACAGCAATTGTTCATAAGAAGTATAAATATGCAATTGATTTGAAGAAGCAGAAACCAAGGTGAATAAGGAGCCATCTCCAAAATCTGTTTAAAAGCAGATATTTTATCAGCTTTAAAGTAGTAACAAAGTCGGTCAATAAATTTGAGAAAAATTAATCTACGAAGAAGAGTGCTGAATCAACGAGCTTGCAATTGATTTGTTTCTTCGGTACGAAGAAACCAATCCATTGCAAGCTCATTGACATAACACCCTTCTGTGCATTTTCATTTTTGTTGAATTTGATCAAATTTAGTTTAGTTTCACTCTCCTCCGAAAGATCATTCACTCAGTGCCAAAAGAATCCTTAGGGGAGCAAGTTTTATCTCATATTGTTTTTAAAAAATAAGAAAATGGATTCATTTACAAGCCTGAATATTAGCGCCGGACATCACCTGTGGAGGAGTGTTTTGAAGCTGAAAACTATACTCAAAAACACTCCTATACAAGCTGATGTTCGGCAGTTATATTCAAGCTTGTATTATTGCTGTAAATCATTCATCTATCCTGGGGATAAACACTCAAGACACGAGGTTTACAATATGAACCCTGAGGAAAAAGCATTTATTTGAGGGGCACTTGTACAGGAAGCTTCTTAAGAATAATGAAGTAAATATTAGCTTATTGAGTAGGAGAGAAGAGTTTGCAAGAAGGGATTGTTGATGAGGAGATATAGGAAATATAGGTTTGGCAGGTAGCTGCAAATTAGCCTCCAAAGATGCTTCTCCACAGAGGAATGCCGTCGTGAATTCAGAGGCCTGGGTTTTGACACGTATTAGTATTTTTGACTCTTCTAAAAACTAGGTCAGTGGACAAAAACTTGCTTAAAGTCCGTAGTAAAGACACTAGAACAACTTCGAACGGCGTTTTTGTCCGCCGAAATGCTTAAATATTATATTATTTTATTATTTTTGTGAATCATTTCTTACTTTGATTTAGTGGCGGTGGATCATTTCAAAGACAAAAGAAAGGTATGATAATGTCCCCTTTTTGCATTGAAAATTTCGGTGCTGTTTAGTTTCGACCATAATACTTCGGCAAAAAATGTTCAGACAATCTTTTTACTATTTCGAACAAAATAAATTTATGAAAGTAAATTTGACAATGAAACTTACGGGTAAAATTTTGTAGCTTCAGTCAGGGAGAAAAAGATTCGGACCATAGCTAATAGTTTCAGACATTCCTTAACACCGAAACGTTTTTTGTCCGAATATTTTCGAAGTTAATACATGTCTATTTTATACACTCTTTATTAAATGGTTGAAATATGGATTGATTTCTTTGGTGCAAGCCCAGTGGGCAAAAACTTAGAACCACCTTGTTCTAGCTTTTGCTGGGAGCTAGTTGGTATAACATCTTTCTTTGCAGTTTCATTATTCTTTAAACTTGTCAAAAAATATTGTGAAATGTCCCCTTATTTGGTTCATAGGAGCAACTCTCGTTGAAGGTAAAGCATTAACATATTTCACCTTCGAAAAGAGTGCTGACTCATTCGAATATTCAACAGAAGATAGTCCAAAGCAAAACGCGTATGCAGAGATAGTTCAGTCATCACTTGAAGATTTGTTATGCTCTAAAGAAATACCGAAAGAACTAAGAGATTGTGATATCGAAATAACTAAAGTAAGGTTTCTTTATTTATCTACAATGAAGAGTGTTAAATCAACGTGCTTGCAATTGATTGGTTTCTTCCGTACGAAGAAACTAATCAATTGCAAGATCGTTTATTTAGCACTCTTCTCCTGGGAGCGAATTTTTGGAGATGGTCCCTTATCACGGTGCGAAATACTGCCGAGTACGGTACCGGATAACTATGTATTCGGACTGTGTATTAACAAGACCGTATTCGGTAGTCTTTTATGCTGCATGTCATGGAATTTGATAATCACCAATACAATGTCTTTCTTATCTTGTTTTTCCGTTTTTATGGAAAGAGTATACCAGTTGGCAAAGACTTGTTCAAAGTCAGCGGTAAAGCCGCTAGTTTTTATCAAACGTTGTTTAGCGTCTAACTGCAGACTTCGAACACATTTTGGCCAACAGGGATCTTGATTATTTGATTGATTGAGATCCGGAAATTAGAATAAGTTTGTGATTGGCTCTCTTCTAGCATGCGCAACTGGACTCTTTAAAATAAAGAAGCATAATTTAGATAAAGAATTCAATAAATGACAAGTTCATTGTTATATAGCATCTGTTTCACTACTTCATTAGGTTGAAATATCAGCTAGCTTATCTTCAGCAAGAGTTGTTTGGAAGATACCTACAGAATTTGAATCTCATAACACGAAGGTAGTTTATGTGTCCCATGTGGGAAAAAACTTGTTCAAAGTGAGCAGTAAAGACGATAGAGTAACGTCGTTTGGCATTGTTCTAGCATCTTTACTGGGAACTTGGAACAAGATTTTCCCCACTGGAGGTCTATCTTTCTATTGGCCTCTTGGTCGGTCAGTTGAATGTACTTAAACCCCTTAGAGAAACCTTACTTGCTAAAAAATATAAAGCTGGGGAGAAGAAGTGTTGTATCAACAAATTTGCAGCTTGTTGGTTGACTTGGTACTCTGCCCCGGAGGTATTATTTGTTGTTGCTAATTATAAGATATCTGCTTTTAGGGAGAAATAGCAAATTTACTTCAGAAACATTTACAACTTATACGGTAGGTCTTCTTTACAATCGATGCTACTTCAGGTATTGACCATGTCCTCAGCTGACTTCGCTGAATTAATTTTTCCTTTCTAACTTCAAGGAAAATTAGTTTTGATTAGAGAGCATCTACAGATTAAAACTTACCGGAGAACACAATCCGATGTAAGGTTGTTGACGTTAAAGGCATTCGGCCGAAAATTCCGCGCGTATGCAAAAGAAGACATTTCATTGGTAGAAATTGACATCACACGTCGTGTGATGCAGGGTTCAGACGGAACCTGGAAAACCTGAAAAATTTGCTATTTTTAATAATATTCAGAGAAAACCTGGAAAACTCAGGGAATTTGATTGAAATTTTTAGAATTCTTGGAAAACTCTGGGAAAATGGTTATGTCACTATAGTTTCCAGTGTTGTGTTCTGACGAACTAATTTATTCGGGGAAATACATATAAGGTAATTCCCTGATTCAGATATCCCATTGTTAAAATCTCAGTATGCTTATAACAAAGAGTACTTAGTTGATGTTTTGTTTTATTTTTCAAAATAAATCCTAGAAAAAAATATTTTTCCACCGTACTCAGGGAAAAAAGTATATATTTCAGCATAAAACTCAGGAAAATCTATATGTTTTTTGAAGAAAATCCTGGAAAATGGCTACCATAATCTTGTCTGAACTCTGTGATGTCAATTTCTACCAATGGAATGTATTTTGGCTTACGCGCGTAATTTTCTGCCTAATGGAAATCATCTCTAATTCTACCGTATTTATTCGAATAAACGTCCTGTGCGTTTTTTTATTTTTTCAATTTTGAATGAGGCGTTTATTCAAGGGGTTTATCAAAGTTTTCAACTATAGAGAGCACCTAAACCTTAATAATATCATCGCTGTTATCCTTAGGAGGAACATTTTGTTTGTGGCCTCCTCTACACCCGAAGCCGTTACTTAAAAATGGATCCGAATGTAGAGTTATTGTTTATGAGGAGCATCTGTTACTGTAATATTTTAAGCGTTTATTGAATTTTCTAACTTTTTATGGGGGCGTTTTATTCGTTTATTCGAATAATTACATTTTGTTCTGCATAATTGTTTTAGTCTTATTCAATTTCAACTTTTTTCCAGTGGTAATTGTTGTTCTAGCGTCTTTACTGCGGACTTTGAACAAGTTTAACTCACTGGAAACGATCTTGCAATCAATATATTCCTTCGTAAAGAAGACAACAGTCCTGCGAGATCATTGAAATAACACCCTCTCTCACAGATACTCCATTCTCTTTCTCATAGGCCTTTGTTGCCAGCATATTCGACTATCACACAGACACCTACTGTATCGTTTGTTTATGATAAAGTGTCCGAACAAGAAGAAATCGTTCACCGACTCTTTCAAACTGTAAAAGAAGAAGAAGAAACATTTTATGCTGATAAAGCAGAAAAAGTGAGCTCTATTATTGAAACAGATATTTCACGAAACCAGTGAAATTGTCAAGAACGTGTTTGATTGTTACCAATACAATGGCATTGGTTGGACGTGTTACCGTTTTGTGGATACTGGCGTCACTTTTCATGTTATTTGTGGTGTTAAAACTTGACGGCACCACAACATGGGCGTGGTTTGTTGTATTCGTACCGATATGGATTTTAGATCTTTTCTCTGTTGTGTGCTTAATTATATTGATTATCTCAGATTATCGAGGAAATAGACTACGAGTGACCGAGTTTAACGTAAGCAAGCTCCGAAAATTCTGGTTAATTGGTATGTTTACGCTGAAGATGATCTTTCTTTTAGTGCTATGCTCGAAACTTGATGGTTTAATTGATGCTTCGTTTGTTTACGTTTTTATACCGTTGTGGTTTCTTTTGATCATGTTAATCGTTGATTCTACCATAGCAACCTGGAGAGAAGGAAAGTAACATATTCGTAGCGAACAACCAACCGCAAGGTTAAGATTTATGTAGCATAGTTGTGATAGGTCATGGTTTCGTAACATGGTTGCGTACCGGTTCTTATGGGTGACAAATGGGTATGTAACAAGCCGGAATAAAATAGCCGGACATCACCAGTGAAGGAGTTTATTTTGAGTATAGTTTTTATCTTTGTAGCTGAAAACTATGCTTGACAACACTCCTCCACAGGTGCTGTCCGGCAGTTATATTCAGGCTTGCGAACCTTTTCGAGTAAACATGTTATGTACCATTTACAAACGCCCAGTGTAAAGATCGTATCAATTGAAATTAACTTAATTCAAACGTTATATTCAATCATTGGGAAACTTTAACGCTGAGAGTAAACATGAACTCTTCAAGGAAATCATAGGAAGACGTATAACGATGACAGATGAATCATTAGTTTCCGTAATGCAGTAAATAAGCGTCCTGTCTCTATTTTGTGTACTTTGTGTACTGAACAAAGATGATGAAGTATATCGCGGGAAATAGTAATTTTCGCGCTGTAATTTTCTAGACATTTTGCAGGAATTAATTTTCGCGTTTTGACCGAACTAATTTTTGCGACTGGAGAAGTTTTTCCACGCGAGAGTTTGAATTGTTATAATGGTAAAACTCGTATAATTTAAAAGCAAATGGTAGTTATTTAATCTGCTTCCTCACGTCAAAAACATTTATTTTCTTATGTTGGCACAAACGAAATTTTTCGCGAATATTCATTTTCGGTCGTCGTGAAAAGTGCTAGATGCGCGAAAATTAATTCCCTTAGCAAAAAGTAATAAACAATAATAACACAGTACAATCTCGATATAACGAACTCTGAATGAAAAAAAAAACTTCCTCATATCGAAATTTCGAAATTATGGTTATTATAGTATATAGGGGTTTATTGACCAAGGGTAAGAGCATTGAGTTCGTTATAACGAGTGTCTTTATATAGAAATTTCTACTGTAACTCAACGGAATGGAGCAAATAAAATACAGTATATATTTGATAATTTTCCTACTTTTTAAATGCTCTTTCCCCCGGTCAACAAACGTCTTTCGGAGCGGGGGCAGGGTGAGTGTATTCGATGCCTTATGTTATTGTTCGAATCGTAATGATTAAATAGAAATATACACAGCGTAAACTATCACCGAGTAGGATTTGTTAAAACTCCGTATACGATTTGCCCAATGGGCAATAACTTGTTCATTCAGCAGTATAGGTGCTATAAGATAGCGTCGATTGACTGCGTTCGGTGATCTTTCCCACTGTGTCATCAAGTTCTTACTATAATACAATTGAACGAAAAGTTGTATTCTATATAGATACAGTATGAAAGACTACAGAATGCGGACACATAGGTCCATATAAGGATTATATATTGCTAAACATGTACCCAGTAGGGACTTGTTTAAAGTCCGCAGCAAAGGCCCTAGAACAACGTATACCGTCTTTACTACGGACTTTGAGCAAGTTTTTGTCTACTGGAGGGGTACCCAGCGCGGGTAGTTTCTAATAGTTAAATGTTGACATGAATGCCCGATATCTAATTAAAGAGAAGCGAACGTTTTTATTTAAACTTTCCGTAATATGGGGGAGTTTTTCCTGTTTGATAGGTAGTTTCATTTTAAATTGCGAATTGGACTAGTGTGTCAAGGGTTATATTCAACGAAATAAAAGAAAAGGATTTCCTTTACTTATCCACCCCTATGGATTGTCTCAAAAATAAAATCTACTGAGGAGAGTACCAAAGAAACCAATCTATTGCAAGCTCATTGACATCACACACTTCCGCATAGATTCATTTTTGTTGAAGTTTGACAATTTTAGATGATTTAAACCTAACAAAAAAGTAGGTTTTGGAGCGAAATTTTGGGGTGGTCTCTAAAAGTATAAAGACTTCTCTCTGAAAAACCTTTGATTCTGCATTCTTAGAATTCAACCTCCTTCCTCCAGGGCTTCAAAAAAGTAAGAAAGGTCTTGCAAATAATGAGGTTACTCATAATTATTACATTCAAGAATGCGGCTTTAATTCTTCTAGAAACAGTGACCATACATCAGATAGAAGACAAACACATATCCACCAAAGCCATTCGACTATTCTCTCCGCCAAGAAAGTTAAGGGTTGGTTTTCGCCAGGCGTAATATTCCGCGTGAAAGACAGAAGACATCCCACTGGTAGGTGTTGACATCACGAACCTGCGACTTAAAAACTTTTTGTAAAAAGTGGTGAGAAAAAAAAGATGATGCATGGAGTAAGAGCTTGGTCCAGTGAAGATCCAATATTTAGGCTTTATAAATGCAACCTCGCTCTCGGTCTTTTCTCAAAGCCGTCTTTTGCCGTCGGCAGATTGATTAAAAAATAGTCTGGAAATGAGGTGGAAAATCGGATTCCTCAACAGCTAGCAGCTACCATTTTGAATATAATTCTCGTGACGTAGGCTGTTGTGTGATCTGTCGGGGTTCTTTTGTTTATTACAAACGATCATGGCGGACGGCACTGAATGCGATGTGTCTCCAAATGGGGAAGTTTTTGACGATGTCGACTCGGATCCCAATAGTATGATGCAAAATGTTGAACAAGCATGCCACAAAGTATTAATTCCTTCAATGGCTCATTCACATATGACAAAACTTGGTAACGAAGGAAGAAATACTGATGATAGTGACGGAATTTTTTCAGGCGGGTCGCCTTCTGACGAACGGAATCACGTCGAAGGCACCATCATCAAAACAGAAGAAACAGTTGACGTCTCAAAGCGCAGACACAGCTCTAGTCCAGCAAGATCTGTAAAATGGACTCTCGAAACGATGTGCGCAGCAATGGATGCAGTTCTCGTTGGGGAACTAACAACCACCAACGCAGCAAGGAAATACAATATCCCTCGTACCACATTGCTTGATAGACTCTCCATGAAACTAAAAAAACAGCATCTGGACACCCCAGGTACATATCCCCTAAATGCTGACAATGATGAAAGAATTGTTGATTTTGTTAGGGAACATGCCACTCTTGATAGACATACTTTGCTCAAAGCTCTCCTTGCTTTGGCAGATGACCTGGCTAAAGATCAAGGCCGACCATTTGAAAATGCTCTTAGTGCCAGAAAATGGTTGAAGCTTTTTGTAAGCAAGCATAGTGAATTGGATATATTTCAGTATGCCCGGGGTAGAGGTTCTACAAGTGGTCTAGGACAAAGATCCCCAGTTACCACCAATCGATCTGATTCCACGTCTGATATTTTGTCACAGCATATTATACAGATCCAGTCTAGCAATAATTCTTCACAAATACACGATATGGAAATGCAGAATGAAGAAGATCAGTCACCAAATAATGAGATGGAATCACAAGTGTTTGATCCATTTGAAGCATCATTAGCAAAGCAAGGCGTTGAAGCAGTTGAACGCAAATTATCTGCGGAACAACAATCTTACTTCAGTTACAGATTTTATAATAATGCTTTGGAACGTGGATATGAGTTATGGAAATTATGCAAGTCAAAAGTTGATGGTGTTGATAATGAATGTTTTGAAGCTGTATTATCATCACAAGCATTGGTTGGAATTGAGCAAGCATTGGTTGCTGAACATTTGAAATATTTCCGTTTTCGTTATGAAAATCCTGCCCTTGAGGAGGGGTATAAACTTTGGTCTGTTTTAAAGGAAAAGTCCCTTCAACAATCATAAGCTATATGGTTGTATAAAAATTCCAGTGTATATTGTAGAATTTGTGTGTTACAGAGTTTGAAATAAAGCAACTTATATAGACCTACTGCAGTAAATACTGTACATTTTGCGAGAAACTTTACCTAATTTTGGAAGCTATATACAGTATGTCAAGGACACTCGGACAAAACTTGCATGTTTAATGTGTATACTGTATACTATCATTTGCACAATTACTTGTGAGGATATTCAGTCAAAAACTTACTCGTTCCTCGTTATAGTAAATAAACTTACTTGTTCCTCATCGTAAAGTTTGTCACAAAATGTACCGTGCTAAATAATAATTCTTTCAACAACAATCATAAGCTATGGTTGTATGCATATAAATTTCCGTTTATTGTAAAAATTACATTCTGAAATAAGAGTAACTATAAGTTATAGCCTACCGATGAACAGTAATCTTGCAGTGAAATAAGAGTACATAATCACTGTTTGAGAAGGGAAATTTGAGCATTGCTTCAGGCTTTCTAATAAATTCTCAAAATTCACTCCTCCACAGTAATTATTCACTCTTATTTTGAACACTGTCTTGATATTGCTTGGTTTCTTCCTTTACACCCTCCTATACAGATACTATTTACCCAGTGGGTAAAAACCTGTTCAAATTCAGCAATAAAGATGCTAGAACAATGTTGAAAACGTTATTCTAGCATCTTCACTGCAGACTTTGCACGTACGTTTATTGCCCAGCATGCTTTTATTGTCAAACGCTGATTTGTTCTAGGTTTTTACAAAGATTATTTTCTCCTTTTTTGAAAAATTAAATTAAAATTAATGGTGACTGAAATGAGATTAAATAAAATCCGTTACCATAGGGAAGAGTGCTGAATCAATGATCTTGCAATTGATTGGTTTGAAGAAACCAATCAATTACAAGCTCATTGACTTAACACTCTCCATCATAGATTAATTCTTCTCAAAATTATTGAATTTCACTTTTTTAAAGCTACTAAAATATATGTTTTTGGTAACAAATTTTGGAGATGGCTCCTAACTGCTTTGAAGGAGTGATTATTGTTAACATAGCTTCAGGTTCTCTTTCTTTCTTTTAGCATTGCAATAATCTCATGAGTAACATATTTTGAACACTTTTTAAATGACATTAAGTCTGAATATTACAGCACCTGTGGGTGAATGTTTTTTAGTAGTTGAAGCTATGTATATTCAAAAAGCACTCCTCCACAGGATCGTCAGTAATAAAATGCAGCACAGATTATATGTAAAAAAAATCGATTTAGGTGTACAGGCCTGGATATTAGCGCCGGTCATCGGACATTGTCCGGTAAAAATCTTCGTTTGTCCGACCTTAACTCTTCACAAACGGACAAGATGTCCGGCGAAGAATCGCGGTACATTTTTGTGAAGTAATTAATGCTTTCGGAGAAAAAATCTGAGTTTCAAATCGTTGATTTGTTATCAATTATAATAGAGAAAACATCGTTACGTTACACGTGCGGCAAGGTGTTGATTACTCAATTGATTGATCATACATATTTTATTAAGAATAACATAATCTGCTGTTTTTTAATCTTTTGATTTTTTTTGTGTTTGTTTGTATAATAATTGTGTTGTGCCACACGTGCAAATACTTTCGGCACAATTAGTTCATTCATTTCATAAATACTATTGTTTAAAACATATTAGTTCATTCCAATACATGAATAGGAGGTGATTTCTTGGAATTCTTAAGATAAGACATATAAAAAGAAAGTAGGAACGCAACTTAATAACGTGATATATAGCGCTGATGATTCAAGCCGCGATGAGAGTTATTTTTCTTCAGAT
>JAULBZ010006892.1:0-11974 GCA_032360805.1 Neoturris breviconis | reverse complement strand
GGTTTTTAGCCTATGACGTCATAATTCGTAAGTAATGACTTCATTTTTAAACAATTTTTTTTTTATATTTAAATTCTACTCAAAAATTTAGATTAGGAAAGTAATATTTTCAAAAAGCGAAAATCAAGCTTTCCTAAAGAATTTTCGGTGTATTAATAAAGCGCACCTGTGCAAATCAGAAATGCAATGTGCAAAATGGGCGCATGATTAGGCTACGTGAATAGACCTCAATGTTACAAAACATCCCAAGATTTTCAAGAATACATCGCATGCAGATGTTCAAACGAATACGGACAAAAACCGAAGAATTTTCAATTCATTCAATTATTAACTCTCTATTATTACATAAATATCAAAAAGTTTGGCAATAATTCAATGTCTAAAAATTGTTTATAAGATTGTGTGTGATAACCGATAAACAAACCGCAAGATCTGTAGCACATAGGAAATTAGAGTTTCATTAAAATTAATGTAATGACTTACAGATGAGTGCACGGACAATGTAATTACTTTGTAGCATTCTGGATTTACGTGATTTTTTTAGCAATCTGTCTTGTTTTTTAATATCAGAAACTTAAAAACAAAGAAAAAAGGACTCTTGACTCTATTTTTATTTGTAAATTTGTAAAAATAGTATCGAAGGATCTGTAATTAAATGTGAATTATTTCAGTATTATAGATTTAAAAGGCTTTTATTAAAATATTCTTCGATGTTACCTTTTTTCAGGGTATGGCATGACAGAAGGTCTAGTTACGCATGCACAGTTTAGCCACAACATGACTGAACATATACCTGGTTCTTCTGGAACATCATTACCTGATATCGAATGGAAGGTGAGATATCAACTCCTTACTTTAGACCGTGATAAAATGATCTTCTATTTAGCATCAAATGAAAAAAACTGCAATGCACAATGCATTTTATTTACAAAATAGAAGAAACGAATTGTGAATTAAATACATAACCTGTAACTCAGAAAATATTTTAAACTTCAAACAAATCAATACAAGTGCATCAGGGACTCAAAAATTAAATTTACATAGAAGAGTACTGAATTAACGATCTTGCAATGGATTTGACCTATAGACCTATCTATTGTAAGCTCCTTAACATAACACCCTTCTGTGCAGTTTTCATTTTGTTAAATTTGATTGCTTGTAAAAAATGTTTTCTGATAAGAGCAAAGTCTATATGTATTGGTGTCAGTGGTCGAAATAAGAGTAATTCATTACTGTGGAGGAGGGATTTTTGAACGTAGCATCAGGCTTTTTAGCCTGATGATATTTAAAAAACATTCACCTCCACAGTGATTATTTGTTCTTATTTCGAACACTGGTGTTTAACGGTATTCTTTAATAGGAGAAATATTTGAAACTTTGAAAAAACTTTATCCTTGTAAAATTATATATAAATAAAATTTGAAGACATTTTTTATTTCAATTTTAAGAAAAAATAATCACATTATAGAATTCCATAGTGTTACCATTTACAAACATTTAGCCTCGCAAAATGTTTATTAAAGAGGCGCAAAATGTTTTTTAAAGATGGACTCACAAATATTTATCATCACAAATATTTTTTAAGAAGCTTATTCGCAAAAATTTATCCTCCTGAAATTCTTTTTTTTTAAATACATGAAAGTTAGTCTTATGCGAAAATTTCTACTTGCAAAAATTTCTCCCATTAAAGTACCCAGTCTTCTTTTGTCTTACATAAACAGATGGACAGAGGTTGAAATAAGAGTAAATACCTACTGTAGAGGAAAATTGAGCATAACTTCAGTCTTCGTAGCCTGAAGGTAGGCTCAAACATTCCTCATCTACAGTGATTCTTTTATTTCAAACACTGTATTATATTTATTTTTATAGGTTGAATGTTTAGAAACGGGTGTAGCATTACCGGCGTATGAAAAAGGTGAAATATGTACCAGATCACCACTGGTTATGAAAGGTTAGCTTTTTAAATGTAAATATATGTAAATACAGTGGAGTAAATCACTCTTTACCTAGTAGGCAAAAAACTTGTTCAAAGTCCGCAGTAAAGACACTAGAACAACATCTTCAATGTTGTTCTAGTGTCTTTACTATTGACTTTGAACAAGTAGAGATATTTAAGCATAGCTTTCACGCTAACATTAATTATTTGCTCTTATTTACCGAATAAACCAATCCATTGCAAGCTCGATGACATGACATTCTTTCACGCAGATTTATATTTGTTGAACTTATCCGGTTTTATATTTTACATCATTCTCAAGACTGTTCAATATAATTCCAAAGCAAATGCTTTTATATCAAGACTTTCTTCTCAAGAGTACCTACCTATCATCATTGTTTCTCCTAAGGATAATTTTCAGCTGTCACTGTTTAAATTGCCATTTCAATGTTATATCTACATCAACCTAGCGTACGTGTTTACAGTGCCAAAATGTATGTGTTTTCAGATAAATGTATCTGTTTTCAGATAAATGTATGCATTTTCAATACAATGTATGTGTTTCCAGTAAACATAATTTCAAGGAAACCATTTCAGTCAGATATACCCGTTTTCAGCAGAATGTATGCAATTTCATTAGAATAGAGATTTTTTTCGACGAGTAAAAATAGAACTTGATAAACAATGATGCGACTTCTCATGGGAAACAACTGGTCTGTAACGTCATGCGATCTATTTTTTATTTTTTTGTAGGATATTTAAATAATGCAGAAGCAACAAAAAATTGTATAACAGAAGATGGATGGTTACATTCAGGTGATCTTGGTTACTACGATGAAAACTATAACCTTTTTGTTATTGATAGATTGAAAGAATTAATCAAATATAAAGCATTGCAGGTAATTCATTTAAATAATAAACTTGTTTGAATTAAAATTCTAAAGAAATAATAGTAGAAGTACTTAAAATAAGATGGATTCATTTGAATAATAATTTGAATGGAAATATTCAGGTATGAAGAAAATTAGGGGAATAATCAGTTGAGGATCGATTTTTCTCCACAAACATTTTGGATGGACTATTTTGTTATGACTTTTTGATGACGAAGTCACATTTGTTTTATTAAGCCATGTTCCTGAAAGTGCTACCATTTTGAAATATGGTATCAACATTCGAGGCAATATTTTAGAAGCTCTTACAATATATCTAAGTAAATAATTATGATGCTGCACATCAGAATATTACCATTTAGGCAATATTACAAGACTGCTGGCCAATATTATTTTGGCTACTCGGAACATCATAGTATTGGCAAAATTTGTTTTTTTCAATAGTGGAGACATTTGTAAAGGAGTTTGTTGACTTCTGAAACTATGTATAAAGATTTCATCATAGTTCACTTTTAGGGACTTATTACATGAACGAATCTGGACTCTGTCTGAAAATTCCATCTCAGCTACCATCTCACCCATTCCATAATGTCTGATAGGAATTTGCTTGAAACATGAAATTTAACACATGTTAACTCTAACACAATAGGAACAATTCTGCATAACTATGTTTTTGGTTATGTCATTATCATTGGTATGATGTCATCTAAAGTAGGACCTCGTTTTTGAAAAAATATTTTTTAATTCTGTTTTCAGATTCTAAAAGCTTTTCTTTAACATATCTTACAGTTTATTGACAAAAATAAAATTGAAATCATAATGCATGCCAAACTTCGCAAATAAAATCATTATTTTTGTTGCCAGGTGCTCAAAGACTGGTTACCATGGGAACACCTCTTTAGATTTTAAATTAAAAATATGAAACTCGTATTACCAATAAAAGTTTAGGAAAGTCAGAAAATTTCAGGTCTAAAGCTGCTTTTCTTACATAGATTATGCTAAAAAACAAACTGCCAATTGGAATCACTGTGGAGGAGTGACTTTATAGTATGACTCTTCCACAGTATTTACTTTCTTTTATTCAACCACTGTAAGGGTTTCTTGATGGTGATATTTTCTAGGTAGCACCTGCTGAGTTGGAAGATTTCTTGCTTAGTCGTGATGACATCATTGATAGCTGTGTAATCGGTATACCAGATGAACGAGCTGGGGAAATACCACGCGCTTTCATCGTCAAAACAGAATCATCAGAACTTACAGAAGACGATGTAAAAATGTTCATGAAGGAAAAATTAGCCGACCATAAGCAACTCCGAGGTGGTGTGCAATTTGTAGATACATTACCTAAGTCTCCTTCTGGGAAGTTATTAAGAAGAATTGTAAAAGATGAGTATCTCACCCAGTAGAATTTATTTTGCTTCATTAAATTGAATCTTATGTGTAATTTACAAACCTCACTCTCATGATTCTTTATAGAGTTAGAGTTTGTTATAAAGAGGGTAAGACACATAAATGTGAAACTGAGTTAAATATACTTAGCCTTCAAATTTGAATCTCGGATCTCACATATAGGATTTGTTGAACAGGTATTGATTGTGGGGTAGGCTGAACTATAGATTTCCATGCAAGCAATGGGCTTATCTGTGCTTGTAATAAGGAAACAATAGAATCACGTGACGATGGGCTTATACATGGAGAAATACATCTAATATATTTCTGTTTTTATAAAACTTTTGGAACAAGCCTGAATATAAATGTCGAACATCTCCTCCACAGGTGATATCTGGCAGTTATATTGCGGCTTTTTGACCTTAGAAATTAGAAGAACAATAGAGGCATATAAATAATCTGTTAATCTGATGTCTTGTGCCTAGTGAGAATACCATATTCCACCTTGGACGTTTTAAGCATAAATGGTATAAAATTAAACGCATTTTGACATTTCTTCCATATAAATTGAAAGTTGTAATAAAATATTCATTCATTCATTTATTTTACAATTTATATCCAACATTTTGTATTATTTTTATCCGTATTATTTATTCATGGAGAACTAATTTTTTGTAACACACTAATTTTTATCCAATGTTGTGTACTTTTTCCTCTGTATTTTTGTGTCTAATTTAATTTCTACATTTCTATTATTATTGTCGAAAAGCCTGTTCTATGTTAATCCAATTATGCCTATCAATAAAACCACACATCCCTTGATATATGGTAATAGATACCCATGGAAAAACCTTTGCAAATTGGCTAGAAATTATATCTCATCGTTCTGATTGGCTAAACCGTCACAATTCAACATTGTAAACAAATTAAATATTTGCGGTCATAGGCAATTACTGTCTGGTTGAGAGAATTCGATTTAAACTATTTCGACATATTTAATTTCAGCCTGCAATCTAGGACGATAAAACAACATATTTTCAACTTTTGATTAGATGTCCCATGCCTACTGAAAAATAGATATTTCTGTATGACTTTTGTAGGAGTATTCGTTAGCTATATCATGAATAATATTTATTAGAGAACAGCTCAAAGGTGTGCTTTCTGTGTACTGAAAAAATCTCTCTACAAAGAAAAGTACTGAGTCAATGATCTTGCAATTGATTGGTTTCTTTGTACTGAAAGTTCATTGACATAACACCCTTCTGTGCAGTTCCATTGTTGTTAAATTTATCAGATTCTTTAAATCTACCAAAAAATTTGTTTTTGCCATTAAAACTTTGAGGTGGTCCCGTAAAATATAATTCAGTGTTTGAAATAAGAGCAAATAATCACTGTGTTGGAGTGATCTTTTATCGTAGCTTCAGGCATTTTAGCCTGAAACAATGCTCAGAAATTACTCCTCCACACTGATTATTTGCTCTTATTTCAAATAATTGTTAGTGTTCCTTTAATCTTTTCTAATAATGTATTTTGTAATTAACTGCTTATTGCAAGAATATGGAATTTCATGCTCATTTGATTTACTTTTATGTTCAGTAGTAGAAGTGTTTGACATTTTTAATGTAGTTACCAGGGCTTATTACCTTTTTCTGTATTTTAGTCAAGGTCTGTGGTCGAAATAAGAGGGAATAATCACTCAGGCGAGTTAAGGCCACTACAAATTTTTCATTTTTAGCACGCACTACTGGTGCTACTTAAAAAAGGACGATTTTAGCATTAAGTTTTTGATTTTAAGTTACTTATAAGAGGAAAAGGTATTGATTTTAATAAAATTGTTTTTGTCCGGTTCTGTGATGTCATCATAATAAGACCTTAATAATTAATGAAATTGGACAAAATCGAATTATTAATGCTAAAATTGCTAAAATCGCTAAAACTGAAAAATTTGGACTGGCCTTAATTCGCCTGAATACTGTGTAGGAGTGATTTTTAAGCATGGCTTCAGGTTGAAAAAATTCCTCCTCCAATAATTGACCACTGTGGAGGAGGGATTGCTCTTATATCAGCCAAGGATGCTATTACCTATGAAGGAACCAATTGGACCGATTCCTAAAAGGTTTTTGGCTACGATCTTGAATTCTGGCATCAGCATAACTCTGGACTGTACTTAAGACAGTTAAGGTGTCCTTTGATGGCCACATTAGTTTATGTCCCTTAATGTCAGTGTGATATATTTTGAGTTGCTAGCATGTGTTACATTAAATATCCTTCAAGGCTATGGAGGTCACATGATCTGTAAAGTGTAAAAACGCATTTTTGTAAAATCCGGACATAAAAAATTTATGAGTTTATTGAAATATTAGCCCCCGGAAACGTAAAATATCTATAGACTTGAGGAAATTTTTATGCACACAAGATGGACAATCTATCCATGTATAACATGTCTCTCTGATTTGAATCTAAGGATGCAATCCTATAGGTCAAAAAAATTTAACCCCAAATTGTATGGTTTAAAGTATAAAATTACCCCCATCTTAAAATAGTTTTTGCCAAATAACAGCAAAATGACACCATACCGGTGAACATAAATAGTGCCAAAATTCCTAAGGGGACTTATCACTTCTTTTTAAGTTAAAATCCTCCTTAATTGCCTTGAGTATATCAGCAAAAAAGGGATTTTGAAAGTACCTTTCTGAAAACATACATAAAACATACATACTTTTTCCATTACTTTGTGAAATAATTGTATGCCTGACACTCAGTTTGGTGAGCTTTGTTTAATACCATACCTTTGATTGAGCATAGGTTTTTTGATTTGGGTGCTTTAAAACCTTTAGACAACCTTTGCATAATTAGGTTATGACAGAGGTCCACTCACTGGACTTCACGTCATTGTTAGACTTCAAAACTTTGTTTTGAAGTTGTAGCTACAGAAATAATTTTGTCTTTGCAACCACCAATCCAGCCTTCCTTCTGTTTATACACAAACCTCTGAAAATATGATTTTTTTAAATGACTATTTAGATTTGAATAGTTTAACTTGGAATAAAATGTTTACCAAACTAAACATAGTGAAGACTTCATCATTTGCAAAGTTATTTACTAAAAATGTACATGTCGTATTGACTCGTTCGATGAGTAGATATACGTGTAAAGATAATATCATTAAAAGCACAACAACACTTGAATATCCTAAAGAAGATTTGTTTACTTTCTTTAAAAAGAGAACGGAAGGATATGGAGAAAGAACTGCACTAGTGAGTTACTATTTGTATCTGTAGAAATAATCGCTGTAGAGCTAGAAAGCAATGCTCAAAAATCCCTCCTCCACAGTAATTATTTGCTATTTTGGTTTGGACTTACATTTATTAAAATTTTGTTGATCTTTTCTTAGCATATCGTACTAGAAATTTCTGTGAAGCCGGTAATCACTGTAAAGAAGTGAGTTTTTAGCATACTCTGCTAAAATACTCGTGCCGAAGAAACCAATCAAATGCAAGATTGATTAGGGTGCAACTCATTTAGGGGTCTATGTTAAGGGGCTGCTTCATTCGGCATTCTGGGGCATGCAAAATAAACTGAAAAACATTCTGAACACCTTCTTTCATCATTCTGGGATGTTTAGAAGACCCTCTCAACAAACTACCTACCTTACCACGAATGTTTGGAATGCCCCAGAACGCTCCATTCTGGCTGCTTCATTCGCCTGTAGAATGGTAAGTCATTATGAATATTACCATATTTGGCATGTTGTTGCAAAGTGGAATAATTTATGCAATATGGTAGACAAATTTGTAAACAAACGCGGTGAAGAAGGATATTCTTGGAGTTTGTTGTGCACAGAGTGTCACTAGCGGGATATTTTCCATGTTCTCCTCCTCTTGGTACTCACATAAATTAGACTCGATGTTCCTGTCTTATAGATTAGTTTAACACACACACAAACCTTTGCTCAGTTAGTAATGAACATGTCTGCCGCTAGCGACCATTCTGAAGACCTTTCAGCCACTTCTTTCACACAACCATTCTGGGAATTTCTGAGGTAAGTTTTATGAATATTTAGAAGGCTAAATAACGAAATATTCACTCCTCCACAGAGATTATTGTTGGTTTTTACAGGCCCATTATTTTTATTCTCATAAATGTTTCAAATAAGAACAAATGATTACTGTGGAAGAGTGCTTTTTAAGCATAGTTTCAGTCTTTGTAGCCCAAAACTATGCTCAAAAATCACTCCTCCGTAGAGCATTGCTGCATGTCTTTCTGTTTCATTTTCTATTTAGGTCGATTGTCTCACTGGTAAAAAAATGACATTTACTCAACTTTTACATAATTCAAATAAATTAGCTTCATTCTTTGAAAAAAAAGGCTACAACCAGGGAGATTGTGTTGGAATTCATGTTACTAATTGTATTGAATACCCTGTAGTATTATTTGGGACTCTTGCTAAAGGGATGCGTCTCACAACAGCTAATCCTGCATCCACACCATATCAACTTAACTTACAAATGAATGGTTCGAAATCGAAAGTTTTATTTACCAACTCAAATTTATTAGATGTTGCGCGTAGAGCAGCAGAAAATACAGACGCAGACTTAATTATATCAGTTGACGAGACGTCTTGTAACGATAGCAGTGTTCTTCACTTATCTGATATCCTCGAACAGGGCGATGAAAACTTTAAGTCAGAAATGGCCATAGATCCGGTTGATGACGTTGCAATGTTGTTGTATTCCAGTGGTACGACAGGATTACCGAAAGGTGTTATGCTGACTCATCATAATATAACATCTAATGCGGTACAAACTGTACATCTCATGAAAGGTGAAATTGGTATAGAGAATGTTTTGTGTGTGTTACCGATGTGCCATATATACGGTATTGCATTTGTTGTAATATTTCACATGATTGCAGGTCGTACAATATATTCACTACCATCATTTGAACAAGAGATGTTTTTAAAATCAATTGAAAAGTATAAGGTTTGTATTTAGCCCGCTAAACAAAGTTTGGATGAGCTATTATTATCACTTTGCGGTGGCAGTAATATTGGCGGTAGCAGCTTCCTGCTTTTCTTATTACACCATGTCCCCGAAGTGCTACAATTTTGAAATTTGATACCAGCATTTTGGGGGTGATATGTAAGGCTTCGCAAAAAAAATTAAATTCTGTCCACTCGTGTCCAAGCTTCAGGCAAAAACTATCCAAATTGCGTTTTCGGTCTAATGGATCGTAAAGGCATGGTACCAACCCGAAGTTTGGTATTGGCAATCGGTGAAAAAGGGATTTTTCCAAAAGTGGAGACTTTTTAAAAAAAATTATTTTTATGCGGATTTGACCACATTCACCCAAATATTGAGTCAAAAGTTAAATAGCTGACTTTGAAATAATTGATTTTTTGTTTTTACTATGAGACTTTAATCTTGAATCTTTTCTGGCATCCATATTGATTTTGGGAAGCTTCCTTCTTCAATCTTACTTTGAGAATTGTGTTATGAATGTTAAAATGTAATTTAATGACTAGGGAATATAAATATTTTATCGTATGTTATGTTAATTATTTTTCTATTTTGATAATTACTCCCAAGATGAATTACAAATATAATAGGAAACTTAAGAGGAATTATAAATAAAAGAATATAAAACTCTTAAAAAGAAAATATCTTCTTCTTTGCATTCTTCTATTCTAGTGTTTCTTTATAACAACAGATGATGAAAACCCCTTTTGTTGGATATAATTATGTGTTAACTTAATAAAATGCATACCCCTTTTGTTGGATATATATAATAATGCAGCATACAATAAAAACATAATAATATTATATTAAAAGCATGTAGTATGTGTAGCATGTATAGCATGGACTAATACTATGCTGTATACTATATATATATATATACATTATGTACTTTATGTTATATTCGCTATATATACTATGTACTATGTAAACCAGTTTTAATGTTGTGTTGTATTATAAAAATTCAGTAAAAGCAATTTTATTTGAATAATAAAATTGAGTTTTTACTGAATTACTCACCATATACTATATACGATATAATATACTATATATATATATATACTTTATGCTATACACTATATAATATAATAGTGCTTTATATACTATAGGCTATACTATACATAGATAGAACTTTCACTCGGTTTGGCAGGTTGCTTTCAATACCGCACCTCTGATTTCGTTATTGTGGAGGAAGGATGCTTGAGAATAGATTTTTCTCTTATATTAGTAATCAAGAATTGATTGATTTAGTGAGGGAGGTATTCTATTCTGAAAGTATTGGCTAATTTGATATATACGAAGCTTGAAGTTTTATTCAAAAATCACTTCTTTGATTGAACACTGAACTATGAATTAACGCAATTCTTTAAGTTACTTAAAGAAAGTAAACAATGTGATTTCCACAGGCGGTTGTTTTTATTGGGGAATAATAATCACTCAGTGGTCATTTTCAGGCTACAAAGCTGAATGGTCTAATTTAATTTCTTTAAGCGTATCAAAAAAGTTATCTTGAGACAAACAAGATAAACGAGACAAACTTTTGAGATCGTTTGTTGTGCTTTATTTAGATCCACAAGCTTCCTATTGTGCCACCAATTGCATTATTTATGTTGAAGCATCCTATTGTTGACAAATTTGACTTATCGTCAGTAAAGCATGCAACAGTTGGAGCTGCTCCAATGGAAGAAAATATGGTAAAAGATTATTATAAAAAGTTTCCAAATGCATTATTGCAGCAAGGTAAGTGAGATTTATACCAAAAGTGCTTCATTTTTGATGAAAATTAATATGTGGCCAATATTGATGGTACTGATTTCAAATATGATTTTAACCCAACAAGCAAAGTTTGGATGGACTATTACTATCACATTGTGTCGGCGGTGGCGGGCCACTTTTTAATAGACCATTATAAAAGGACTTGCCATATATTTCAATTTTGTCCATTCGGATCTTAGTTTCAGGCAGAAAGGGTCTAACTTGCGTTTTTGGTCCACCAACCAACACTCTTATCATTTTAATTATCTATGAGGCTTTAACCATGAATCTTTATTGGCATCCATTTTGTATGTTGAAGTGACCCAAGGCAATTTGATTATAATATCTGATATTCCCTTTCCAAATTTTAAGCCAATAAAAAGGGGAAGTGGGCCACCCTGTTCCCTGGGAACAAGGCTGGGGGACATTAACGTTTGTTAAAGAATAAAATTCACAAAAGCAGTAAATAACTCCATAACAAGTATCAATACAGGTGGATCTTTTCAATGTGCGTGGGTTGCGCTATATGAATGATAAATTTTACTTGACCTAATATTTGGTGCAAAATTCAAAGTAGGGGATAACATATTCTAGTTAAACACATTAATTCAAATATTCGGGTGCTTCTAGTTTTATAATATTTTCTCTGGGGTACATTCTGTAAAATCTGTTATTTTTCTAGTCACGTTGATAATATTGAAACAGCTACTTTCTTTTTACAGATTGCCGTTTTTGAGTTGGAATTTATATTTTTTGTATCGCTGTGAGGTAGAATCAAGTCAGTGCCATATCCAGAGTTTTTTTAAAGTACTGAAAACTTACTATAGTATCTATAAATTTTGAGATTTTTCTTTCCAGATGAGCGGAAAATACGTTTCCCGTGATAAATTTCCAGGATAAATAAAGTCAAGATTTAGTGGTTTTTCACCCAGTACTAAAAAGTTCTAGTCAAAACTATGTATTTGGACAAGGTTTTGTTTGCATGTTTA
>JAULBZ010006891.1:0-11976 GCA_032360805.1 Neoturris breviconis | reverse complement strand
AAGTTTTCTACCGATGCATTTCCTGCACATTGACTTTTCCGGTCGGTTTTTTTTCTAAAATCTCGAATTCCTCTCACCGTTTTTTTTATTTTCCCGCCGGTTTTCACCGATCACCGGCCGTTATTTCCATCGCTGCTGTTATGACATCATAACTACTAGTTAACGTAATTTAAATGTAGCACTATAACTGGGCCAGAGACCAAGGTTCATTCATATATCATTTGTATTTTGTGAGAATTTAGGTGGGGGCCATAATGCACCTCCATGACTACACTGGCCAAAAAAGCAATGCCATTTTCCATTTTTAGTTATTCCCCACAATGGACCGTGTTTAATATAAACCAATTATTACCATGGCCGTCACATCATACATGGTATGTTTACTTCCAAAATAACTGTTGAGTAGTGTTAGTACATATTAGTTATATTTCAGAGTGATGCTAGGAGCATTCCATTCCTTACCTTGATTGTCTTATCAGATGAGCATGATACAATTTTATCATCGTCAGGAGTGAATTCACAATAATTTACAACATCTTCATGACCTTCAAGTTTCATAACTTGTTCACCGGTTATAGCATTCCATACCTCGATAAAAGAACAAAATACAAGCTGACAAACATCACCTGTTGAGGAGTGCTTTTAGTATAGTTTGTGTAGTTTTCAGCATCAAAGTTAAAAACCATACTCAAAAATACTCTACCGCAAGTGATGTCTGGAAGTTATGTCTGGAAGTTATATTAAAATATATTTTAAATCATATGCAATAAACTAAAAACTATAACAGTGAGATTTTGATATAAAACCTTGAATGTGAACTCCATGCAAGACATTATAGATCACCCACTTGTTATCTGAAGCTAGTTCTACACACTACGATTAATCGAGCAGATTTTCTCTACCAATGAAAAAAATTGGCTATGGCTCCAAGGAATCTGTGGTAAGAGCACAGATTTATCTAAGTTGTAGCTGATTTTTCAAGATGGTAGACAAAATTGACTCATCATAGTGGGTAACAGTTTATCTTTTTGCAAACCGAGAGAGAAGCGAGATTCATACCACAATCATATCATAATCATATCAAAATGTTTACGAATATGCATAGACTAAGTTAAGCAAACCAAGGTTTATAATTGCAAGCATTTATTTCCGTGTTTCATTATTATCCATCTCAAAATAAGAGCAAATAATCGCTGTGAAGGAGTGATTATTAAGAGCTATGCTCAAAAAACCCTCCGCCGTGGTGATTATTTACTCTTGCACACTATACCTTAATAGATTTATCGGAGCCACACGAGGTAACCAATTCATTAACAGTTGAATATGAAAATTGACATGAATTTACAGGTCCATTATGAAGTGAAGAAGTTAATAGAATATTACTCCCAACATCTTTTGGTCGGTTTCTATAATACATAACCAGAAGCCAGCTCATAAGTCTGTGTCCAAATATTCTGAGGTTTTGACATTTTAGCAGGCAAAAATGCACTCTAAGGATGGGCTTAAAAGAACAAATGTTGCTAAAACAGACACAGTTATTAAGGAATATATTGAAAGAACTCATATAAAAAGCAAACATTTGTGTTTTCTTTCATATTAAAATTAGCACCCTGAGCAAACCCATGGGTGAGCCTGCTTCCAGGGTAATAGGGTACATACTAAATAGATAACATGGAATTATCTCAAATATTTAACAAAAATTGTGCAAAATGGTGTCTTGTCAACAAACTTGCAATGGATTGGAAGATTGGAAGATCACAGCGGTATTCATGCAAGATTTATATGGAGAGTACTGATACTACCATTTTGAATATGAAGATCATTTATTGCCATATGATATCATTGTGTGATCATGTGGATTTTAATGATTGTATATTTGAAGAGTACTGAACCAACGACACTTAAAAACATAAAACTCAATGTTAAGCTTGATGATTCAAAGAACATTTCTTACATCCAATCATAGTAGACTTTTTGTTTCTCCCCTGTGCTTTGTGATTTCAAATTATCTTGAGCATGATTCAAACCAAGTTGATAAACAAACGGTGATGAGGGTTGACTAAGAGACAATTGCGTAAAGTCGACATTCTTTGAACTTGATATGACATGTGATTGTGTGCTTATAAGGCAACACAGATCTTTCAAGCCTGATATGAACTGTATACTCTAAACAAAGATAGAGAATTTTTTAATGTTTTAATAAACCTGGTCTTTTTAAAATAAATTTAGACTTGTATATAGGCTATATGTATAAAGGCTACATGCATACAAGTTACATGTATACAGGATATATGTATATGTATATACATGTTATAGGATATATACATAGGCTATATATAACACATACTATGTGGTTTTTTATTTCTTAAAGAAATCATGTATTGTATGTACTGTATTTTTCTCTATTTAACACCTGGGCTCTTAAGTATTTTTGCATTTAGGGGGGAAGGGGGGGGGCCTAATAGAAGGGCGCATATTAAATATTTTTAAAAGGATAAATAAAGATAACAACGATGGTTCCAATAAACTAGATGATATTATCAATATCAATGAGCACTTATATCAATGCTTAGTGCTTATATAAGTGCCATGGTTGCTTATTGGAGGTGCATTATATTAAATCATTTTCGTATTTAGTGGGACAATGTGGGAGCTAATTAGAGGAAATACGGTATTTTAATTATTAAAGTTAACACCTGGTTTCCATCCTCTGTAGTTAAAATTGAAAACAAAGAAAGACAATTTTCTCTAATTTAATTTAATTTATTTTATTAAAAAAGAACTTCATCTTCATATGTTTCCCATTATGATTATAGGGTTAAATGTAAATATAAACTTAACATGCATAATAAACATTTATAGTCCCTAAACAATTTTTAATGTTCGACTTCATTTTTAAAGGAAGCTTCTCAAAATCACAATGGAGACTTAAATTCCTAAAATTCTAATGATTATTTAAAAAAAATCACTTATCATTAATTTACTTTATATCTCTGAAAATTGAAGAAAAAGCCTCCCAAAATACAAAATGGATGCCGAAATTCATGATCAAAGCCTCATAGAAAAGTTATTTCTAAAAATAGTCTAAATTTGATTGTGGTCAGTCAAATCTTTATAGTGGTAAAAAAAATATCAAAATAAGTCAACTAGATTGAGGTGAATTTTTGGGTAAATGTGCTCAAATTCTGAAATTCAAAATGTTATTGCGGTCAAAATCTCATAACAAATTCAGAAAAGTCAACTATTTATTATTTATATGTATTTTCATTATTTTGGTGAATGTGGTCAAATCCTCATAGAAATCAAATGTTTGATCTTTGTCCCCCACGTAGGAGGGTTTAGTAATTGGTAAAGAGAGTATAAATAGCTGGAAATATTGCTACTAGTAACACAATTACCTGGTATTATTAAGATTTCAGACATCTGTGTCGGTCAATTATGACGTCATTATCACTTGGGGACAATAGTTGGGCAAAAAATGTAGTAAAATGGCCGAGGCTTAGATCTGGAACTTCCTTAACCATGAATATGACCTCAGAATGATAGTACTGCAAGTACAGTATATGAAACAAAGCTCTTTCTGGTCTTACCTATATCCAGTATTGCAGAATCAGCATTTTGGTGTTAATTTAGATGACGTCTTAAGTAAGAAATGCTGATTGTGAGAATATCATATTAGCAGGGTGAGCTCTGTTTCATATAGTAGTATCATCCTGAGATAAAATCCATGGTCACATTATGCTAGTACCACATTTCAGAATGGAAGCACTTCAGAAACCATGCCTAATAAGAAAAGCGGGACAAAAAATGATAGTAATAACCCATCCAAGTGGGAAAAAAATGAAAAGTTACCATTTTAATAGGTACAATATTACAAAAGCATGTACCTCTTTTAATTTCTTAAAATCCTTCGCCCCTCTTAAGGCCAAGGCCACTACTAGGGGAGGGAGTACTTTTTTGACAACTAAGTCGACTACTCTACTACTACTGCCTACTTGAAATAAGAATGAACGAATTACAAAGAAGATGTTTACTATAGGTTCCAAATTAGCCAATTACACACAAAAAGGCATGCAAGCACCTTCTCAGTCGGCTTCTTTTTCTTCTTATTCTCCTTTTACATTTTAATATTGCAATTCCAGTTCGAAATTGTTGCTTTAAAAAAGAATGCATTTTTTTATGTGAAATTAATTTCTACATTTGGACCCAAACTTTACAAAGATCATAATCCGTATCTGTAAGATATATATTTTCATACTTTACGCTCATTGCGAGCTTCAATTTCTTTAATAACTTTCTTGTATAAATTTATAATAGCAGCAGGACCAATGACAGATGAGGAAACCTCAATCCAACGAAAATCCTTGAGAAGTGTAATTGCAGAGTATACATCTCCTGCTTTTAACATGTGGGTGATCAAGAACAAGTAGATATAATCATCGTTTTCTAACAAGTGATATTGTTGATTACAACGAAAAGAGAACCTATTAAAGCAAAAATTGAGAAAAATTATACAATGTTGAAGAATAATAAACCTTATTAGAGAATCATAGAGAATTAATTTTTGAAGAACAAAATTTTGGGGAACTTACTTTTAATTTTGTTCCCAAATTGCAAAATAAATCCAGCAAAAAACCTTATCATTCACAAAAATATTACAAAATCCTCTAAGGAAGGAAAAACTCCAAAATACGATTTACGATTATTTATAAAATTAATTCATCGCTAATTTAATATTAATTCATGATTTACGGTCCTGGATTTTACTGCATTTACTTTTACATTATTTTGAGATAGAATGTTTCAACTTAAAAATAAACTTTATTCGATATAAACAAAGCACAAATAATTTAATAATGTCGTAATTGTCTTATACAAACTTATAATTGCCAAGCAGGCTCATCGAAGTTTATGCTCTTTGCCACAGGTTTTACTCCTATTTAATTTTAGTGCTTTTAAGTCTACCAAAAAATAATTTGAAGTCATTTACCTACTAACAAGTATACCATGGAACTCCTTTAGCTTCCCGTCTACATAGGCTTTCTCTTTTAAAAAGCTCAATTGTATATCATGAATATTGTATGATGTGCTATTCGTTAACCCACTGTCACATACTAATGATCTTTCAATCAACTCATCAATTAAATCCTCTGTCTCAATCTCCTAATCATACAAGAAATGTATAAACAAAAAGAAAACAATATTGACGCCCGTTCACAGAGGTTAGAATTAAGAAGAGTTTTCAAACAGGGGAGAGAAAAAGTGTCCCTTGTCTGTTTTCTACGGTTTCATTGTCTACCTGGTATAGGTTTTAACAGAACCAGGAGGTTGCAAGGAGCTAAGCCTAGAGGTGTCCTTCAGGTAGAGATCCATTGTTAGGATATTTACTTATTATTCAGCGTCATGTAAAACTATTGTGATAAGCAAAATGACAACTTTTCAACTTGAACAACATGTTGAAAAATTAATCGAACTGGTAATTACAAAGTGGGTTCAAGATGGCTATGAAAACACTATTATCAGTGATAAAAATAAGAACAAATGATCACTGTGGAGGAGTAATTTTTGGGCAAGCTTGAAATGTTGTACTCATCCATAGTAATTATTTACTCTTATTTCGAGTACTTAATATTAAACTTACATCTAAATCCCAGAATATTGTCAATACACTTAGTGGAATGGGAACATCTTCTTCAAAGACAGCTAACATTAAATACAATTCTTTTAATTGATCAGTTAGATCATCAAAACTTACAGCTAATGCATCATATAAAGAAGAATAGTGATATGCTAGTTTACTTTTAACTTTACTCATTTTTTGGTCTTCTAACTGTTTTAAATAATAACCCCATCTATTATTATGATTTTTTAGTAATGCACCAATCATTGAAATAGCTAATGGAGAACCTTTACATGCAGAAATTATACTATCTGCTTCTGTCGGTAAATCTTTTGTCTCTATATTAGTCCATTTTGATAATATTTGTTTACTTTGAAACAGATTTAAACTTTCGGATACGGATACTTTTAAAACAATTCCACTAATTTTATTTGCCACTGCTGAATATCTTGTAGTTACTAATGTTCGGACACGTACGTCAAAGTATTTAGCATCACTTTCTAACCAAATATCATCTAATACAAGCAAACTTCTGGGATGTTCATGTGCAAACAAAATTCTTAAGCGATCCCGAGCTTCTTCTAAATTTTTTGGAATTGTATATATTTGATCTGTATCTAACAACGAACATAAATTTTGTATTTTCATAAGTAATCTTGTTTCATCTACCTGACCAATCGTTAACCAATATATTCCACGTGGAAAACATGAATGAACTAATGCTTCATCATTTAATGCATGTGACGCTAAGACAGATTTTCCACAGCCACCCATCCCATGTAATACAACCCAACCATCCTCATTTTTGAGTTGATACAATGCATCTTTTAGTTTTGTAAGGCAATCTGGTCTTTCCACAAATGTCTGTGGAGTCTTCGGAACACCTCCATTCTTGAGCATGGTTTCAACTATAAATGTAGATCAATATAACATTTACCGAGAGTCATTAAAGCTACAATTCAATAGGTTACCTTATTACTTAAAATTACAGCGTGATTCTAATTCATGTGCGAGACATTAACATGACTGTAATTAACACAAATTCGAGAAAAAATGCATTTTGGCTAACATTAGAACGTGAAGTCAAAGTTGCATTGATCCAAGCTGATAAAACTATTAGCAAATGAAATACAATTACATTAAATTACTGTGGCCATGCATATTATAATATCCCCTGATGACTAGGTCGGACCTCAGAGTTAAACTAACCACAAGTCTTTGGAAATACATTTTAAAATTACATTGCAAGAAATGCTAAACATTTTCGTTAATGCGTCGTCTAAATTAACGATTTTTAAAGAGTAATAAGGTATTCCTTGTTTCAAGCACCATGAGACACTAGAAATATTTTGTAAATGAAAGATTTTGCCGAATAAAACTCCAAAATATCTTATCAGTGAAATTGAATTGATAAAAGTATTTAGGAAATAAAGAGGAAACAGAGTAAAGATAATAAAGAAGCTGTGAAGGTACAAGAAGGTACTAAATAAATTCTGAAAACTAAAAAAAATTCAAATTTCTTGGATTAAAATTTTCATTGTTCATGGCTATGGTATTAATTAGTACGATTGAATTTAAGCATGTTCTATGTTTCTTGAAACATAGATCAAGCAGATATGCTAAATATGAAGCATGAAGTACCTTTGAGGGAGTTGTGCTATAATTTTACAGTTTATGAAACAGTAAAATTAGTAGACCAGTCAAACAGTAAAATTTAAAATACACTTAGATCATTATGGCGTTAAATCAGACGTGAAGTTGTGAATGTACAATTATCAATTTCTTCGTATCCATTGCAAGTTCATTGACCTAACACACTCCTGCACAGATTCATTTTTGTTGAATTTTGACCATTTTAGATGATTTAACCGTAACAAAAAAGTAGGTTTTGGAGCGAAATATTGAGATGGTCCCATAACATTCTTACATGACGTATGTGATATTATTAGTTCTTTCACTTTGTGAAGTAATTACATTTCTCTCCCCTGTATAATATGCAATTTTTTTTCACCACTAATCATCCTGGACGCTTATTTTACGGTGAGCGAAAATAAAATTTCCTTTCAAAGGTGGGCAAAGGTTATAGAAGGGAGGGTTATTAAAATAAAGTTTTGGGGGCACTTCTATCATTCCCTCCACCTGACATTCAAGGGGGGATAATCAATCAAAGTACACAAAAAACTTTCAACATACTGTCTGGTAAATCATCATCTTCATCACTTTCTTCTGAGGAATCTTCTTCATCGTAAATTTCATTGGTAATCTCTTCATGGAGTAACTCAGCTAAATGATCATACTCTGCATATTTCAATGCATTGTACAAATGATTAAAAATATTTTTCTCCTTCTTCAATAAAATATCTATAAGTTTTTCAGCTTTGTGTTTGGAGGTTTTTTCTAATTTTATTACCTCAACATCTTCGTAAGTAATTGCGAGTTTACTCTGTAAATATGAAAAGATATCGCCAACCTTAACAAGAAACAAATACAAGGGATAAAAATTAAAACAAAAAAGATAACAAAAATAGAAGCAAATATAAGAAAAATCTATGATGAAGAGTGTTAAGTCAATGAGCTTGCAATTGATTGGATTCTTCGGGACGAAGAAACCAATCAAATTGCAATATCATATTCAGCACTCTTCCCCTGGTAACGAATTTTTGGAGATGGTCCCTTAAGACAATATTTTGTGCAGTAACATTTCGGCCTATAGAGGGTTGGATATAATATTAACGGATGTGGTCAAAGTCAAATAAGAAATCTTTTTAAAAAATACTCTAATTCAATGTAAATATGTGTAAAATTTTGTCAAATGTCAATAAATTATGCTTGTTTTTTACATTGTGCTGGGTCGTAACTGTCTTAATATATCAATGAATATATAGATATTCTGCTCTGATAAATGCACCCCTTCAATAAACCCACTAATTGATGGGAATTAGAAAGGAGAATGTAGTGTTCAAAATAAGAGAAAATAGTCACTGCAGAGGAGTTGTATTTTAGCATAGTTTCAGGCTACAAAGCCTGAAAATATACTCAAAATCCCTCCTCCACAGTATATATTTGCTTTTATTTCAAACACTAGAATGTAGATTTTGACCAGAAATATTTACTTTTTTTTACATATATTCACCATACTTTGATTTTTACTCCAAGAAGTACACAGGGGTTGAAAACTGCTGGTCATTAGAGAGATTTTTCATCATTTTTTACAGTGATGACTGGCAGTTATTTCAACCCCTGGTGTATGAGTGTATGTTATGATTTCAGCATATCAAATTTCTGCAGACCATTATGCCTCACTATTAAACGGTTGAAATAAGAGCAAATAATCGCTATGGAGGAGTGATTTTTTAACATATTCCTTCTCCACAGTGAGTATTTACTTTTATTCCGATCACTGTTTTATCATAGAGGAAATATATAGATACGTTTTGAATCACCATCATGTGAATTAATATAATATTATAGTATACAACTATAGTTATAATAATTATTATCACATTATTATAGGAAATTAATAAACATTACAAGTCATTTTATTAATGCAAACCTTTTATAAACTAACATAAATATGTCAATTGTTTATTTCAAAAAGGAGCAAATAAAAAAACCTTCACATTTTTAAAGGATTTTCAAATTATTTGAATTATTTGTAGACCATTTTTTGCAAACACTACATACTGTACTTGTTTGACTGAATTTAATATGTGTTTTCACAGTTAGATTGCCTCACTGCTATAACTATAAACAAAATGGAAAGGTACAGAAATTAACTTCTTTGAGGTTTTGAAAATAAAACATTCAACACAAGTGAACGAAAACAGAAGTATGAAAAAATTAGTATATTTTTATGAAGTTATGACACATTGAGTGTTAAAACTTGATCTTGTAATGATTGATATCACAGAAATTGTTTTTAATGAATACTTATGATATAATTATATCAGCCTAAATGCCAAGAAGGTTTGTATATGTTTTCACCAAATATATAATCTAGTAGGAATCCTATGAAGAGTAGCAAGTCAAAGAGCTTGCAATTGATGCGTTTCTTCAGTACGAAGTAACCAATCAATTGCGAGATCGTTGACTTATTGCAGATATAATTTACTGTTCCTCATATCTTCCTCATATCTTATACAGGGTTTCAAATATTGAAGGTGACATAAAGATGTCACGATATCGGGATAATATCGATTAGAAGTGGGATGATAAATATCAATATGATATTTCAAGAATCGCTTTCATCAATATATCGAAATGAACAACCTTGAACGATATTGATTGTTATCTTCATGCACTAATATGTTACTTGTTGACTTGTTCAAAGTGGGCAAAATAAGACAACATTTATATGAATGTTGTTCTAATATTATTCTGCAGACTTTGAACAGGTTTTTGTCAGCTGGACAACAAGAAGTTGATATCGATGAATGTCCTACATGAAATAGCAAGAATATTGCACTATCATTTTTCATCAAACATTACCTCTGAAGACGCTTGACACAGTGGAGTTAGAAAGCTCGGTACCCATGCTAGACATAAGACGGTTTTTGTCAGTTTCATAGAAAGCACCAGTTTAAAATATGCACAAGATTAAATATAGTCTCTCTCTTCCCTAGAGCTTTTGATGAAATAAAATACTAAGGAAATGAAGTATAAAATTTTAAAAGGAAAGCAATTTTGATAAAATCAGTACATTCTAATCCCTCAAAAAGATACAGAATTTAAACATGGAGAAAAAACAATCCTCAATCAACAGCTTATATGTTAAATTTTGAAAAATATGAATTATGGTTATTTCATATCGATATATCGCATTATCAACCATAGCATTTTTACCCTTACTATCACGATTATATAGATAATTCAGTCCTTGATATCGATATAAAATTTTCTATATTGCGACAGCTCTAGGGAGACATAATTTTAAGGGTAGTGGTGCAGTGGTTAAGCAGTGGCACTTATGATCCAGAGGTTTCCGTTTCACTACCTCGCTCGGGTGGTTACATTACAAATTCTCATATAATTTCTATTTTAGGGTACTATGTGAAATCGCCTGTCTTTTCTATCTGTATATTTATCAATATCAAATCAACTTCATTCTTCAAAAGTTTCTTCAAAATACTAAAAACTATTTTAAGAATTTTTTTTCTGAAACATAAATCTTATGGAAGCATTTATTGATTGTCCATGAAATCTAATCATTAATCACCCGAGTGTGGTTTTGAACCGGGATCCTCCGGATCATAATTGCCCCACCGCTTAACCACTGAACCTCTTGCGATTTGGCCAATTCTAAGTCAAAATTTGATGAAAAAAAAATTCATAAAGAAAAACAATTCTACGTCCTCATGGTGTCATCACAAAGTGGAAATATTTTCGCTAAAAAAAATGTTTTTAAGCAATTTGCGGGTGAATCTTAATCATACGTCTTAGACACTTTGCACGTGTGTGGGCACATGCTCGTGCGATCGCTTACCTCTCGTGGCAAGGCCTGAGCATAGCAGGTAAATTCAATCTATTTTCCTTTTTACTGAAATTTGCTTTGTGAAACAAACCATACAGATTCTAAATTTGTCCAATAATACAAGCTTATACATGAAAGTGCTGCACGGACTGTTATTGGACTACAACATACAGTAACATAAATTAAAAGTAGAGAATGTGAGAAATGCGAGGAGATATTTTTACCAGTAAATCTTTAATAATTGGTTTTTTATTGGTAATCAGCAGATATCTTTGTTGTTCATTCATCATTAAATATTGGTAAATATGCTAGTTTGCTATAAAATAAATTGAGACGTATAGTTGGAATAAGAATAAATTTGTTTTTATTATTTTAAAGATTGTTTTCCACTTCAGGAAATTTTCCACAACGTAAACGAAACATGCATTTACATAGAAAGAACCAATGGTATGTTTATATTTCTTTCTACCATGCGCATTTTCTGAATGTTTACTAACCACTAATTGTCCAGTATTAATCTAACCTGATCGGTTGTTTAATTTGTTATTCATTGTTAGTTAATAATTCGGTACTCTAAAATACAATGCAGACCAGATTATACTTGGGTTTTTTTCATCCCTGGTGAAAATCTTAACAGGATCTTACAGGATTTATAGGATCTTATAAGATGCTGAAAATCTTAAGATTTAAATAGGATCTTAATAAGATCACAATAGGATCTTGAAAATTTGTTAATAAAAAAAAAATCCTAATTTATTAAGAAATTTCCAAGATCCTATTACTGTAAGTAGTTTGCGTTTGTGGCAAGGAAAGAAGCCTTCCAAACAAAAAAATCCGGGTTTCAATCGATAGTTTGCTTGTTTTTATTTTGCACCGATGGGTACAG
>JAULBZ010006890.1:0-11977 GCA_032360805.1 Neoturris breviconis | reverse complement strand
TGGAGGAGAGATTTTTTAGAATATTTTCAGCCAAGTTGGCTGAAAATATTCTGAAAAATCTCTCCTCCACAGTGATGGCCGGCTGTTATTTCCAGCCCTGTTCCAAATATTTTACGAAAGTTTCTTCTTTCAAAAGTTTCGAAGTAAGAACTCTCATTCGAGTTTGTACTAGCCTACATCAAAATCCTACTAGCCTACATCAAAATCCCATGTATATGTCCTCCCTTTCCCTAACAAAAGATAGTAATTAAAGGCCGTTTCGTACAAAGAAATTATAAACATTCCATTGGTAGGAATTGACATCACACGGCCTAAAGCACTGTTTGTAATTCCATTGGAATAAACCTTGTCGGTGACTATAAAACGAGAAGATTATTTTAATAACACCATCAAGCCTTGAAATAACTGCTGGACAGAGAATAAATAAGTACTCAAGACTAAAATTATTGATTTCCACCAGGCGAAATATTCGCTTATAAAGCCAAAAGAAGACTGCATCACGTGAGGTCAATTTCTACAATTTGAAATTTCTTCTTTTGGCTTTCATAGAGAATTTATCGCTCTAGTTGAAATCAGCCTTTAAATTTTCACGCAGTTATTTACTGGTTATTAATTAATGCTTTTTCTTTACATTGTTCTTAATAGACAGGAGCTTATTGATCGATACAATGAAAATAACGATATCTTCATATTTCTGCTATCTACGAGAGCAGGTATGTAAATCATTTATCACAGGCTCGTGATATACTGTCCAATCAGAATCTAGGATAGATATCTAGATATTTTATTCATTTTCTCTCCTTTGCCTCCTGGCCGGGACTGCTGCTGGCTACTCAGATTTGCGTCAAATCACGTTCTCACCACTTCTATTACCATTTTAAAATTTCAATGGTAAAATAAGAAAGAGTATCTGCAGGGAAGAGTTCAACAAACAAACGGTCACTGAATTTACGACGGCATTCCCCTGTGAGGAGCATCTTTGAGGCTAATTTACTGCCGACAGGCTGCAAATTAGTCTCCAAAGATGCTCCTCCTCCACAGAGGAATGCTGACGCAAATTCAGAGGCCTGTACCCATTGTATAAGATCACACGTTCCGTTCAAACCTCCCTTCTCTTCTCAAGTCATAATATAATTATCGGTTGTCGAAATAATAGGGAATAATCCCTGCGGAAGAGGGATTTTTGAGCATAGCTTTAGGCTTTGTAATCTGAAACTGCTCGAAAATCACTCACCTGTAATGATTATTGGCTCTTATTCCTGGATTTCTATTTCGGGTATACTAACAATACAATCTTCATTAACGTAATAATTATTACAATCTAATTTTCATTTACAAGGTATTTTAAGACACACATAGTGGTCGAAATAAGAGCGAATCGTTTCTGTGGGGAAGTGTATTTTAAGCATAGCTTCAGGCTACAAAGCCTGCCGCTATGCTCAAAAAACCCTTCACAGTGATTATTTATCAATTCTTTCCATCCATAGGTGGTTTAGGCATCAATTTAACGGCAGCAAATACGGTTATATTTTATGATATTGATTTTAATCCGTACAATGATAAACAAGCTGAAGATAGATGTCACAGGGTTGGACAAAACAGGTAGGTCTTTCAATGGAGAAGGGTAGCAACGAGCAGTTCTTTCGTTACAATAAAAACCAATCCATCGCAGGAGATAATTTACTCAGTCCTTGGTAATAATTTTATAGATGATCCTTTCCAGGATAAATAATCTTGTTCGTGATTTGATCATATATTTGTGATCGAAATAACAGCATATAATCACGTGATTTTTGAGCATAGCTTCAGGCTGGAAAGTCTTATTTTAAACACTGACATGTTTGAAAAGTTATGTTTTATTACAACTTGGTAGCGCATTCATTCATTCGTTCATTTATTCACTCATTCATAAGGCCTATTCACAATGCTAAAAAAGTTGGATGTTCAAAGTAAGTAGAAACTTGTTGCATTGCATTGCAACAAGCTTCTACTTTGAGCAGCCTCGTTTTCATGTATTTGTGATATGTGTTTTTCTTGAATTTAGAGAAGTAACAGTGTATAAATGTATTAGCCAAGGTACGGTAGAAGAAAACATGTTAAAATGTGGTGAAAAGAAATTATTATTAGAAAAAGAACTTGTTGGAAGTAATGAACAAGGTATTTTGTTATTTGAATATATACAATGCACTAATTGAAATAAGGGCAAATAATAACTGCCGGTCATCACTGCGGAGAAGAGATTTTCAGATTATCTTCAGCCAATTTGGCTGAAAATATTCTTGGCTGAAGATAATCTGAAAAATTTCTCCTCCACAGTGATGACCAACAGTCATTTCAACTCCTGTTTAGTATCTTAATTGTTGATATATTTCATAGCGTCTCCTGTTTGTATATTACATGCTAAAAATTATCTGTTTTGTTTAGAAGTGAACAGTGACATGAGTAATGCCGTATTGAACATGTTAAAAGCTGAAATACGTTCCAGTTGATACATTGTAAACATTGTATGTACCCTGTGGGCAAAAACTTGTTCAAAGTCTGCAGTTAAGACGCTAGACCAACGTTGAAAACGTTGTTCTAGCGTCTTTGCTGCGGACTTCGAACAAGTTTGTTCCCACTGGGTAGAAGTGTAAATAGGGTCTGATGAGAAGAGTGTTGAGTCAACGATCTAGTGATTAATTGGTTACTTTATGACGAAGAAACCAATCATTCTCAAGTTCATTGACAATCTTCACGCCTGTTTTATTCACTAAAAGTAACGAGTAAATATTTATTGCACTTCTTCTCTGCAGGCACACGGCGTCGGATCTGCGATGTCGTGTCAACTTTGACCCGACGTCGTGTGCCCGCTGAGATATGTTCTCTTTTATTCAATTGGTGGGCACCATTTATGAGTTGAGTAATTTTGGATCTGCAAAGTTTTTATAATTTATTTATTTAATGGCAACCTCGTGCCATTGTTACAAAGAGTGCACTGGAAACGAAGCTGTTTAATGTTCAGTTTATTTAGGAAATTATTAACGAATTTGTTTTGTTCCGAACATTTTATATTTATATTTTGTTACACTGTGTAAAGCTTGTTATGTTACTGCCGGACATCTTCTGTGGAGGGATGTTTTTGGATGTAACGAAAACAATCTTCCATGGATGTCCGGCATTTATATTCCTATGTAGTTTAGAGTATATGTATGTAAATGTGTGAGCTTTTTTTGTTTTTAGTGGCGAGAGAAAACGTACATTCATTCAGACTAGGAAAATATATAATATATATTAAAAAATCTCTCTAATTCTCCTAAATATGAACTCTTGTCAAACTGAATTTGTCTGGTCCCTTGAAATTTTCTCTCCAAACTCTTGTAAATTCCCTTCTATAATTCGAATGCATTTCTTACCCCAGTGGGTAAAAGTTTGTTTAAAGTCCACAGGCGTCTTTACTGCTGACTTTGAACAAGTTGTTTCCCATTGGGTAGGTCCCTTGCAACGATTACCTTCCATAAACTTTTTGCAAAATTCTGCTAATGGAACGAGGGAAGTTTGCTGTTTTTAAACTGGTCTCGTATAACGCTGCTCAACATATTAACATCCAGAAAAATATTTTTAATCTTAACCCAGTGGGCAAGAAGTTGTTCAAAGTCCGCAGTAAAGACGTTAGAATAACGTCTTCGACGTTGTTCTAGCGTCTTTACTGCTGATTTTGAACAATTCTTTGCTCTCTGGGAATAAGTCTATTATTTCATCATTCCAATTTACATAATGATATTGTTTTCCATGACTGAAAGGCGCAATATGTAGGGAATTCTCGTCCTTTTCAGTCTGTCCCTGTAATACAACAACATAAATTACACCTGCTAGTTAATAAAAGGATTTTTCGTAGAAACTTATAATTCGAATATTTTTTCTACGCCCCTGAGTGTTTCGATACAGAGGGTTAACTGTACTTGTGTTGTTGACACGTCCATTTAAAAAAAAACGCCTAATTTTTTTGCGCCCTAGAACGAAATAAGCGCGTATTTACTCACTTTCTGTATTAAAATGTGCGAAATTTTCCAAATCGTAACTAAGTTCTAGACGCTGGTCCAAAATTTCGAGTTAATTAGGTTAGCCATTTGGAAATTGTGGACAAAAATCCCCCAGGGTATTTTTGCTTCCTACGTGCAAAATAGTTTCAAAAAAGATTCTCTACAGTACAAGAAGCAGATATCAGGTTTCTCTGATACAATTAATTTCTTTAGGTAAAACAGTCACTGCGAAAGATCCGCTGCGAAGTCAAAAGAACACCCTTTATTGGTAGAAATTGGTGTCACACAAGGTGTCTTTGTCAATCAATTTCTTGCTGGTTGATGTAAATGCCGGCATGCGACGTTTTTTCAACAAATAGCATCAAAGCAACGAAAAACGTCTCGTGCCCGTTTGGCACTAATCGCTAAAACTGGTATCTTTGGAAGTGTCAACCATCTTAAATTTGTTTGAACAAAAAATGTTAAAGTGCTTGTCTCCAGGCTTTAACTCGAGTTAACAACTTGAAAAAAATTGAATAACTAAATCCAGCTCGAGTTTATAACTCGAAATAAATTAAAGAACTAAATTAACGTCGAGTCAACAACTCTAAAACAATTTAACGACTACATCAATCTCGAGTTATGAATTTCAACAAAACTTAATTTTGACGTCATTATGACGTCATAACTCGAGATTTCTCCTTCGTGAATTTTTTTTAAATGAACATATCCCAGTGTGCAAAACTTGTTCATAGTCTGCAGTAAAAGCATCGTCGTTGTTCTAGCGTTATTACTGCGGACTTTGAACAAGTTTTTGACCACTGGGTTAGTATAATATTTTATACCGGAAATATATATGACGATATTACTTCATATTTATCTTATATTTGTCTCTGCCGCCATGCGACGTCTTATCAACGTCGGAAAGATAAGACGTCGCTTCCTTACTTGGAATTGCTTGTGTTAAACATTTGTTTCGACAGTTTTATATTCTTTTTTGACGATACCCAGCCGGAGATCTGACTTTCTTTTCTTTTTTCATATTCTGATGTTGTGCTGAAATTTTCTTAAGAGTTTTCGAAAATCTTCTTAGAAGAAGAACATGCATGTGAGAGAAGAAAAAAGACCGTAGTGGACAAAAACTTGCTCAAAGTCCGCATTAAAGACTCTAGAACAACGTTTTTAACGTTGTTCTAGCGTCCTTACTTCTGACTCAGTTTTTGCTCACTGAGACTGTATTATAGGTTGTTAGTGATTCCTCTACTTAGCTTATACAGTGGTCGAAATAAGAGAAAATAATCACTGTGAAGAAGTTATCGCTAGATATAGCTTCAAACCACAAAGTCTGAAGCTATGCTCACAAATCTCTCCTCCACAGTGTAGAGGGAAATGAACTGATCATTCATATAACCAACGTGCAATAATTTTTATTTGTTTTAATATTTTAATCGATCCTCTTCGTAAAAAGAGATAACAAATGTGCAGACCATGTGCAGTTTTTATAAAGTTTTAGTTATTTTTCAAGACGCTTACACAATAAGGATAAATACATTTCTAGCGAAGGATAGACCTATTCACAAATACAGGAAAACGAGTCATTGGCTGCTCAAAGTAGAACTTTAGCAATGCAAAAACATCCTCTTTGCCCAGCTTCTGCACAAAAAGAAAGTTATTGCATTGCAACAAGTTCTACTTTGAGTAGCGAACACTTGGTTATCATGCATTAGTGAACAGGTCTGTCCATAGAAGGATTTACAACAAACTCTTCATTTATCGAAACTGTACCTTTTCGTAGATCTGAAACTTCTTTTTATCTTGCTTCTGTCAGATTTATTATCTGGTTCAGTATATCCATTTTCTTGATATGTCCGTTCACTGAATTTATTTTCTAATCGTTTATTCAACATAGTATCTTCATCGCTATCTTCTTCATTTAGCGAGTTATTTATCAAATTAACTCGATCAGATTTTTTACTCGTCCGTGGTGTTGCGCTAAACGTATGTCTTCTTCTTTTCTTTTTCTCCTCATCAACTGATGTTTCATCGTTATTTTTTGGTTTACTGTCAAACCTCATAGAAAGTGATAAAGAACGCAATATACTGTTCTGAGCACAACCTTTTTTATCCATTATGTATCCATTCTCATCAAGATTTCTACGTACAGGCTTGGGTGTGTACGTTACTATAGAGTAAGATTTTCGTATCGTTGGTTGAGTGCATGAATCATCACGTGACACAAATGAAGTATTTTGTGCAGATCGCGTGTTTGGTCTCGATTGTTCAGTTGAAACGTATGTAGGTTGATTATGTTCAGCTCGCGTGTTTTGTTTCTTTTGTTCAGAAGCATATTTAGGCTGATTTTGTACAGCTCGGGTATTTGGTCTCGATTGTTCAGTTGAAGCATATTTTGGTTGATTTGGTGATATTTTGTGTATTGACCGTACTTTCGGAGTTTTATTCCTAGTTTGTATTTCTGTTAAATCATAGTGCACTTTCGGTGTTACGTCTAAGGATGAAGTATATTGGGTTGATGGTACTGTTTCGTTCAACGTAGACGTTGATGGTACTGTTTCGTTCAACGTAGACGTACTTTGCGTTGACACCCCGTTTGGTGTTTCATTCAAAGTTGACATGCTTTGCATTGACGGAGTGCTTGCTGTTGGTTGTACGTTTGACCCTTGATTTGGTGTCTTGATTTGGATCACTTGTAGGGTTGGTTTCTCGTTGGTTGACTTAGATTCGTGTGCAATTATTTGTTGTGACTGTTTTGTAGATTTTTTGTTTGTATCCTGTACATATTCTTTTGGCGAAATAACATCATTTTCAGAACTCGTACAAGCATCGGTGTCAGCTAAAGTTAGTTTTTCAATTTTAGCTCCTTCGATGTGATCACAGACATCCATATTGATATTTTCTGCCTCGCTTTGTTCTACATTGGCATCCTTTGGTAGTAAATGTGCATGCGCATCAGTTTCCATGTGCTCGTCTTCGTCAGAATCAGTTCTTTCCATCAATACTCGCCTCTTTGGTCTTGGAGAGTAACCTATTCCTTTAAACTTTGTTGGCATGTTCTCATCATCCCTTTTAAATGCTGATGCCAATGTTAACTTGACAGTAGAAATCTTTCGTTTTTCTTTTACCTCTTTGGTCTGACCATTATTTTCTTCTTTCTTGATTTCTTTCTGCTTTTTTTCTTCTTTTTCTTTAAGCATCCTATCCGTATCTTCATCCGGATCGATTAACGACGTGTTATCTTCTGAACTCTTTCTTTGCTTTCGCCGTGTTGCTGACGAAGCAACTGATGCTACGGAATCACCAAATTTGCTCATTCCTTTCCTAAACGAGTTACTTATGCTTTCAGATTTTGTCTTTTTTACTCGCTTATATTGTTCAGGTTCTATTAATAAACTATCTTCACATGGTTCTTGAAATCGCACACATTTTATTTCTTGATTAAACCTTAAATCTTCTTCATTGTTGTCCTTTTCGTCTCCGTTTACTTTATTCTGGGCATCTTCCTTAGAAGAACTGTTATCGCACTCTTCTTTGATTTCCAATTTTACATCGTCTGTGGACGGCTCGTTTTGTTTTATATCTCGCACGCTTTGAATGGGCTTAGTGATATTTAAGTTGTCTTCTTTATGTGGTTTTCTTCTGACAGGTTTCGGTGATACGATTGGTGGAGATTTACGTTTCGGTGATACGATTGGTGGAGATTTATTTCCCCTTTCAGTACGATTTGCATTGTCTTGCTTGAAAATGTCACCTTGTTTTTTTCGTTGTGGTTTAGGAGAGATTGGTGGTAATTTAGAACTTTTTGATTTCTTTGCAACGGGGACACTGGGAAGTACTTTTATTTTTCGATCGCTGTGCACTGGTTTCGGTCTAGGAGATACTGGAGGTGGTGGTGATCTTAGAGTAGGAGATGGTGGTACAAATTCACCAGTTGAAAAACTTCGCTGTTTACCAATGAACTGAATCTTTTTTTCTTTCAAACTTCTTCGATTAAACTTCGGTCGTTCTCTAGTGAGATGGTTTAACTTAGAAGCATTTGCTAAATGTAGAAAATTAATTCATATTATTTTTACGCTTTCGTAAACAAGGAACTTGTATATCGTCCTTGATATTATAAATGATTAATCCCAATTAGCCTGAGCTCGATTCCTTAAGAAACTCACAGGCTAACCCGGAAACAGACGCATGATTAAATGTGATATCTCCCTTGGTTCATATAGTACTGCATCCGTCTTCAGTGGGCAAAAACTTGCTTAAAGTATGCATTTAAGACGCTAGAGCAACGTCGGAAACGTTGTTCTAGCGTCTTTACTGCGGACTTTGAACAAGCTTTTATCCACTGAGATATTTGTTTGTATAATCTTCATGCACTGGGAACTCAATCCAATTCAGTTTACATTAAATTAAATTTATCCAGTGGACAAAAACTTGTTCAAAGTCCGCTGGTACAGCGTCGTTCGACGTGTTCTATTGTCTTTACTGCTTACTTTGAACAGGTTTTTGCCCACTGGATGTCTTCAAAATAGTTGTTGAACAAGTGTGTGTATCCAACAAATATTAAAACTAACAATCTATTGTTGTGAAGAAGGCTTTTTGTCTAGCTAAACATAAACACTGTACTTCGTGTCCTTTTAAAAACAGATAATGGGTAGACAACAGAGAACTTTAAACAGCGTCATTATTTTATATTACTCATATCTAAACATTCCTCAAATAATATCTGGTGGGAGAGGCTACCCAGACAAAAACTTGTTCAAACACAACAAAGAGGATGGAACAACGTCTTCAATGTTGTTTAAGTGTCTTTATTGCAAACTTTGAACAAGGTTTTGCCCTCTGGGTACTGAGTCAACCAGCTTGAAATGATTTCTCCAGGAAAAAACAATGACTTGCGTGATAAATGATCCTAGTGGGCAAAAACTTGTTTAAAGTCTGCAGTAAAGACGTTAGGAAAGCGTCGAACGACGTTCTTCTAGTATCTTTACTGCGGACCTTGAACAATTTTTTGTCCACTGGGACCTCTCCTCTGTAAATACGCTTCACATGTGAATTTAGGGGTTCCCACTGGGACCTCTTCTTCGTTTCACATATTGATAAATTTTCGAGATTCAATATGCTGATTTAAATGTGTCTAAACTCCATTTTCCTGTTTGCCCCTCTCTTCTTTGTAGTTGGTTCTATGACTTATTGTCTTCTTACATGGACATATGCTTCTTACCTATTTCTCGCTCTTCATCACTGATTACATTTCATCTAATAAATTTTAAAGTTGCTAAAAGAAGCCTCCTTAGGAATCATTTTAAAATTAACATACGTGGAGAAAAGTACTGAGTCAACGATCTTGCAATGGATTGGTTTCTTCTTAGCAATTCAACCAATAAAATTATAAGCTCCTTGTCACAAACACACTTCCTCGTAATCCCTTACCTGGCTTCTCGAAGCTTGAACTTTCTTCAACTTTATATTGATCTCTCATTTTAAACACTTCAGTTAACTCTATTTTTGCAAAAAGAAATTGTTCACTTATGTAAAAAAAAAAATGACTGTGTATTTGCTTTGAAATGGATATTTTTAACAGCGTAGCCGTAACATTCCTTATTTACTTAAATGTTATGATAGAACATCGTTTTCTCACTAAGCTCTTCATCTAGAATTATGTCATACACACGGAAAGAATCCCTGGGAACGAGGTTGTGTCACACGCTCTCAGTGGGCAAAAACCTGTTCAAAGTCCGGACTTTGAAAAAGTTTTTGCCCACTGGGTCAGTGCTCGAAATAGGATGTTCACTTTAAAGTTTAAAAAAAGTCACAATAAAAGAAAGACTGACTATGACTCGACGAATGTTGTTGTTTCTAGCAGCCTAGTGTTCAGTATCTTAGAGCAACTTCAAATTCATGTGCCGTTTGACATACTAATCAGAATTTAAGGCTTTTTGTCTAAGTTGAAACTCAGAAATTTTACCAATTTAACTTTTTCTCAAATATTTCTGCACATGATTGTAGGTCTTTTTGCAAACTTAACAAATTGTGTTGTTTCGGTGGTCTAAGTTTAAATTCCGAATTTTTGCACGAATTTCAAATCGTCTCAAATATAGAAAATGAATGTACATGTCGAATTATGCTTCTTTTCTACTGGGTGCGAGACACAAATTAGCACGAAATGTTTCGCCTCAAAATTTGCCGCCGTAGATATTGTCCGGTTTATATTACCCCATAAATAAGATTCACGGGCTAGTAACTTACAACTTACAGCGCCCCCCAAGACCCTCAGCTGCATGAACGGTAGTCTTTCACTCTCTGGATAGACTAGCAGGCCGTCGTTATAAAAAATTCGCTTAAAAATAGTGGCACGCTCATGATTAAATTTATACTTAAGAGAAGTCCCCGGATAGTCCCCTATAGCCTAGAAATCTACCCGTAGATAGATAGAAGGACCTTGGAACGAGGTCAAGCAATGGTTTTATAATTAATCGTCTTTGTTATTTTTTATCATTAAACCATACGCTAAAACTACCCACGTTGTTTTGATTTATTTTGGAAGCCATTTAGTTTGAAAGTAACCAGCTGTAACCAGTATATTATTTGCGAAGCATGGGCTGAAGATTGGGTATGAAGCCCATAGAGGCAAGAACAATAGGCTATGGTAACTTGTAATTACTTAAACTTCTACGAAAGGAGCCTTCGACAATCGATTTTTATATTTCTTAACGGCTTTTTGCAAAATAAAAAAAAGAAAGACGATCTGGAACTGAGGGTACTTTTATTACTTTTTTCTGCAAGACCTAGACAACACATTAGAAACAGTTGTGGGATATATGAACTTAAATGGAGGCCATAACAGCTCGAAATTCACATGATGCTAAAAAACAATTCTTGTGTTTTGAGCTTTTTTTTAACGGCTTTATAGGCCATATAAGGGGAGGGGGTATAACTGGAAGCCGTTAAAAATTTGAAAAAAAGGATGAAAATTTCTCTAAACTCGTATCGCATCTTTTCGTATTCATTTTTCATTGAAAAATAACGAAAAAGCATTCCGCGCCCCGTTTAGCGATAACAGCTCACGTCTACCATATTTTTTTTATTATTTCGAAAGTTTACAGACCAGATATCTATCCTCAGACCAGAATATGTCTTACAAGAACTTTACCGTGATAATTTGCAGACCGCAAAGAATCTTGATACGAAATCTGGTCTTGGTAATACAATCAAATCGCTGATGAAATCTTGGACGGGGCAGCCTAGCAGCGTGTTTGCTATTGTCGCGCTGCGATATAGATGAAGATAGCGAAAAGTTCTCCTCTTAATTTTTTTTTTGGCCGTTAAGGGGGGAGGGGAGGGGGTATAAGCCTTTACAGCCTAAAGCTGTTAAAATGAAAATCGTTTGTCGATGGCCCCTAAGGTCTGGAATTTTTTTTCCTAAATTTCAGTCTGAGATGTCTAATAAATAATAAAATATCAGTAAATTTAATCAAAAGTTCAAAAATCGCAACGAAAGTCCGATATTTGCCTGTGTATTTGTCATCAAAAGTACTCACAGTCATCGTCATGTGCAATTTTAGTTGCCATGGTTTCATACACAAAATGATGTATGAGGTGCCTCATGATAATTATAAACAAAATGTCTGTTGTGGAAGTTGCACACGAAGGACTAGATGATCAGAATTCTTCTTCTGAAATGGAAAATGATTCTTATTCGGATACTGACAATTGTGATGGGAAGTGTGGCTACTATTGTAAACCCAAATACTCCGAGGGGGAGCTTGCAAAATTAGGAATTATTGTCGAAAATGAGGAAAGAAAAGAAGTTGTCAGTAGTTAGCTAGTGATAACGATCTTGACTCCAGCCGTCTACAAACCTTACACGTGTGGACTTTGTTCGATAATACAATCTTTAATTGAGTCAATGCTGCACTGAATCTTCACCTCTCAGCGTCCTTGATATACCATCGGAGGAAAAGAAAAAT
>JAULBZ010006889.1:0-11981 GCA_032360805.1 Neoturris breviconis | reverse complement strand
AACGTAGTTTCATAGGATTGTGGATTGCTGACAGGAAGGCTATATGATGAGGTTTTATACTTGTCTGCTAGTGTTTTGAAAGCTGTTTGAGTGCTAACCGATGATATTGTTGAGTAGAAGTGTCGTGCATCATCTAAATCAATATTCAACAAGTATAATATACAAGAAATAGTTACAAGTCGAATAAATAAGAGTATATAATATTTTCAATTCATTCTGATCAAAAATTAAAATTTTATGGCTTGAATAATGCACCAGAAGAAATAGTCTGAATAGACAGTTTTTTCGAATAAACGCAGCTTCCAAATACCATTACCACCACATTAAACGTAGTGTTTTTTTGTAAAAAATTATTTAAAAGATTGCAGCGACCTCAAATGCTTGTAACTGAACATCGTATTAACTCAGGTAAAATTTCTGGTATATATAAAATCAAAGTCGGATGCTTTAAGACAAAAAAATCCGAAAATTTTAGGTCCAAAAGTTTATTCAGGTGATAGTATTATAGTTATACTAAACTGAATTACTTTATGGCAAAGAACTTTTACTTTAAAGTAAGTTTTTAGCTGCTTCCTAATAATTTGAAACGGAATCATTGTTAAAAAAAAAGTGCTTCTTGCCAAATTGGCACCTAAAAAACCTGCAACACTTATGTAATATTAGACATTTTAATAAGATGAAGATGAAGTGTCTAAATGTCCGACAGTAGTATCTGGAAGTCGAGGTTTGCTCTTATTTACTGAACGGTGGGGTATTTATTCGGGAAATAAATTGTAGTTACAGTCAACGTCCGCTTATTCGAACCCTCAAGGGAACAAGTTTTTCGTTTGAAATAACGAATGTTCGAATTATGGAACGTATTTTAGGGCAAATTCAATCTCGGGGGATCAAAAAATGTGTTTGAAATAAAGGAAGTTCAAATGAACGAGTATATTATATATATATATTGAAGATAGATAAATCTGTCATGTTAACTTCTAAAATCAAACAGGGAAAGACGACAAAAAAAATATGTACGAAGAAGAATATAAAAGCAACAAAATATTTTATTTTTTTGTTTGGGAAAACTTATGTGTAAATCACTTAGTATTATATGATGATATGAAATGACAAATTTCACCATTATATGTATTACACTATGTGTATAGAGAGAAAAATTTTGAAGACACATGCACAACTATGCTCAGTATATTGGAATAGTCAAAAAAGAAGTATAAAATGGTATGAAAAATGGCATAAAAAATAATATAAAAGTAGTATAAAAATAGCATACAAATATGGTTAAACATCCACGTCAAACCGCAACAATGAATACATAGGACTATCTCAAAATAATAAATGGTTCATCAGTCACCTACTGGAACAAAGTATTTCGGGAATTAAAAAGTAATGTACTTTCTTGTTCCAGCTCCTCTCACAACACTGATCAAATGTTGCTAACCAGAGTTCGCACAAAGAAACACACAAGCAAAGAAAGAAACACACAAACAAGTATACACACAAACACACAGAAACATTAAAAGAGAGCGTATTAGCAAAATAAATATTAATGGCGCTAATTTTATTTCCAGCCTGCACTTCGCTAAATAGTGTAATAAATAAAGGGCAAATGTATGTGTGGTTTAGCCGTTAATAGAAAATTATAGAAAATTTGGCAAAACAAAAATCATGTGTCATTATTTTAATTTTTAATGCACACATCCATGCTCACAGGTTAGATTTTTATATATATATTTTGCTGGTAATGTTTTTACCCAATAGAAAAATTCATTATTGCGTCATTATTTATTCATAGATTTTTAACAGCCCTCCTCTGCCTATATAATATCGTTTTTGACATTCAAGTTTTGGTACAAGTATCATGAAAAAAAATTATAAAACATATGTGATTAAAATAATAAAATATTACTTACCGTACGATTTTCCTTTCGTAGCTTGTAGAGCTTCTGTGACATTATCACTGGGCATGGCTGGCAAATATTGTCCCTGCAAACATGAATTAAGATGAGTTTACTAAAAAATATTTTTCTGGTCAATTTAAGTCTCAGAAGAAACACTGCTGTAGTATAAATTGTTTCCCCAAGTAAGGCCTACATATCTCTATCCACTCCATGCAGCTATCAATGGAATTACACTTTAAAATACTCATAGTGAGACCCTTTACAGTTCTACACCATCATATGTTTGAAGTATAAAAAGTGACTGGATGAGTATATCAATATCATCATTTCCTACTATCTGTACAGTATCTAGAGGATTTCATGCTTATTGGATCCAAATATGTAAGTTTGTTACACAACATTGTTTGAGAAAAAAGGTTAAACCTAGAAAAGTTTGACTAAAATTTGACTATGCTGCTCAAACCAGCAAACAGAATTACAAAAATAAAACAATTATGAAGAACTTGTTCTATATCTGACCAAAAATGTTTTTGATCATCATACCCTCAGCTAGAGGTAAATTTAAATTGGTGTAATTTATTTTACAAAGCTCCACTATTTCATCTCCAATTAGTTTCTGTAACTTGCAAAAAGAAGACTTTTACACATGAACTTCGTATTATATATCCAGTCATACATTAAAGTTTTGTTATCTTTGTTACTTAAGCAAGTTAATCGACCACAGTTAGAGGTGACCTGGAAGCATTAACTTCTATCACTAAGCTAGGGGAGAACACCACTCTTTTTCCAGATCAAGTAGACTATCTGTTTCACTTAACCATATATTTTCTGGGGGTGGATTCCTCCCTCCTACCACACTTTTTATAATAACTTCCAAATCACTATAACCATGATGCTGAAACTTAGTCTTAGTATAAATCTAAATTACACAAACTGACCAAATTTGACAATCATACGTCTAGTAGATCAAAAGATGGGTCATAATATGAAGCCACCTATTTTCAAGTAGAAAATCCTATGTAAATAATACATATCATAAGTTTACCATAACTTGTGTTAAAGTAATGCTTATGTTACGAAACTTAGTGAAGTTACTTTAAAATCACAAATTAAATAATTCTGATAAGATTGGTCATTGGTCAATTTTTTCAGGTTATAATTTCAGCATTTTCCAACATTTTCACTAAAAACCCAGTAACTATGTGCAATAACATTAAAATACCTACTTAAAACCGCTAACAGAATATCTTAGAGAACTCTTGGAGAACTCTTTTAATCAAAATTCTAAGAAAGTACGGTTTTTTGAGCCATTTAAAATTATTTGTGCTGAAAATATATCATACTATTTTATTCTTATTTTAGTCTACAAAGTTTCATCTCAATACTATTAGTCATTCCAAAGTTATGGAGGAGCTTTGAGGAGTCCCAAAAAGTCCAGCATATGTGGTGACACAATGTGGGTATTAATTTCCTAAGTAACTACTAAATTAATTTTCACTGTGTAATAATTCCTTGTTAAGAATGACCATAAAATCTTTTTCATTTATGAATACTTTTACAAGTGTACTAAAGTTCATTAAAGGTTACTGTTATTTTCAAATTTAAATTTATTAAAGATAAACATTTAGCATAAGTAGTCTACCACATTTCAATGGCTTCAATTCATACAAGCACTTATTCGAATGCTTTGAAACGTTATTATAATGCTATTTGAATGTTTTGAAACTCGTGGTTAACATTCATTAACAGATTTGAACAGATGTATGAGATATATATTTTATTCAGTTAGGCCAAAACCTTTAAAACTTTTTAAAAAAAGACAGTCAGCATTTTTTATGATGGAGGGCCTCAATGATGTGACTAGGCATATAATCTCTACTTATGCTATATGATTATCTTTAATTAGAACCTTAAAGTTGAACTTACTTTGAGAGTACTTGGGTTATCCATAATTGATACATGTAATTGCAATATACTATCGACGTCAGAAGAATTCAAAATAATCATTAGATGGTACAATATTTCCAATAGAGTGTTATCATCCATCTTCTCAGCAAACAATTGTACTGGATAAATATGTTCCTAAGATTATACATTACAATAATTTGAACTCTTCTTCGTAAATATAAATAAAAGTACAATCTTGATAAAGAGGCGATAATTATGTTATTTGTACAAGAAGTTTAACTAGAGAAAAATCAGATTAAAATGGTGAAGACGAAAAACAAAAATAAGGCAAAACATTGTGCAATATAATTAAGACCTGATCCTGCTAATATTCCTCTCTAAAAACACTATAATAAATGAGGCAAAAGGGGTAGAATATTCATCACAAATATATATATATATATGAATGACATCAAAATTAACTTCTCTTTTAAAAAAATAAGTCCTCTCTACTTGGCAGAGAGCTACAGAAGAAGGACACAGTTTACAAAGATGAAAAATAAGAATTACAATTACACTTAAATTTTTGAAGATCATAGTAAGGTGGAAAGCAAGATAATGTTGAAGTATTCAGATGTGTGTGGAAAGAAACTAGTCAACTAGAAATCTTTGTGACAAAAAGGTGATTGAGCAGTAAAAAGATGAACAATACCTGAATATCTAATCTTATATCTAAATTATAGGAAAAGTCACCAAATTTCAGGTCAATCAGACTAATATAATACTAATATATGTCACTGTGGGGGGAAGGGGGAGGCGAATTACCCCACCCACGCCCAAATAGGGATAATGTAAGTACATACATACCATAACGCATCTATTAAACGCCTCCCCTTTATCGCAAAAATTTCAATAAGCACCCTCCTCAAATAAGCGCCCCCTCTAGAAACTTGACCTTTTTTAAAACATCTTTCAGTGAAAACAAAAATCCCTAAATAGTTTTTTGCTGTTAGATGAGAACTCAGATGATGAAGATGTAGATATTGATTAAGAAAAGAAGAAACAGTATAATACGAGCATATCATCGTGGTGTTTATTCTATTTTCCCGAAAAAAATTAAATACCTTAAGTTTTGTCAATTGAATAAGCACCCTTGAGGCTCAAAAATTAAATAAGCACCAAGGCGTTTAATTGATGCATTACGGTACTTATCATATTTTGTGACTGACTTATTCAATAAATGGCACCTACCTGCATAAATGTAGTGGTACTCGATGTAGCAAGCTAAACATAAAATATTAATCAAAATAAACTCAGCACATCCATTATAAGTTTTTTACATAAATATTGTAATGTTATTGCAGTATGTTGAGTATGGTGAGTTGGGGAAACAATTTACTTATCTACGAGAATCATTTGTAAGATTGTCAACTCATGTGTTTAAAATACAGGAAGCATTACAACATGATATTATAGCATCTTTAGTGAATCTTCAATAGCATTATAGAGTATCATGTTGAATGTTGTCTTCTTTTCAATCTGAGTACTGAAAAAAGTTGTTTCAATAATAGAAACTGTTTTTAAGTGGTGGGAATGATTTAGTGGATGAAATTAGATCTCGAGTGACTTACAGACAATCCAAATTACCTCAAATTATTTCTGCATCAGTTGTGCTTCTTCAACAATGCAATTCTGGCATTAATACTAAATCATATTAAACGTTGGCTATGACAATTTTGTAAATTTCTGGTAATTTTTATGAGATTTGAACAATTGTAACACCATAAATTTAGCTTTTTCAATTTGTGATGTCATTGTGACTTCATCAAAATAACGCATTTTTGTTAATAAAACTGGACAATACCAATTTTGTTACTTGGTACACCATTTTCCCAAATAAGTAACTTAAAGTTGAAGCATTAACACCAGAATCGTCATTATTAAAGTAGTGCAACTGGTGTGGAAATAATGAGGTAGTTTGGACAGCCGTAAGTCATTCAAGATAACATACATTTGTATGAAAAGTGTTGCAATTGAGCAACAGTATTAACTAAATACAATAGCAATTGAAGTTACCAATTATTCATTATTCATCTGGAAGTTGCTATAACTCTTTCAATTGAGAAAGAAAGAAAATAAAAGGGTGAATAATTATTCTGTGAAATACAGGGCATGTATACAGCAAAACAAACCACATTGATGAACAAACTAAAGTACATACCTTCTTATCATTTATTAAAAGTCTTATCATAGATAACTGAAAACCATATTCAAACTGTAGGCCCATTCCAAATCCCTACAATAATAATAATAATAATATATTTAGTTAAAAACACATGTCAACAGTTTATCCATGCAGAAAAGATGTCATTCAATTAGATCTCACATGCCATAGAGATACAACCATTATTTATATACAGAGACATTTACTCGAATTTAGCGCTGTTAGAAACTAAGTCCAGTAGTATTTAGTATACTGAGAGAAATTCTAAACTTAGCAAGATATGGTGAGAAAAGTAAAACTGTTTGCAAGGTTACAAATAATTATAACTTTATCTGATCATTGAATTAGGAACTGAAGTACCAACTAATTTCTATTGTGATAATTAAGCTATTTATTTGATATCGCAAACAGCATGAAATTACTCACTAAATTGAAGTTGATAATTTAAATGTAACTACAAACCTGACTAAATCTTCGGAATTCATCTTTATCTGCACCTTGTATTAAAAGTCTTGTAAGTTCTTCTCTAATTACAGAATAATCCTTTCCATACACTAAGAATTTGTCTGATTCCATTATTTGACACTAAAACAAAATGTGCCAGTGATGCAAATATATAAACATTATAAACTCAAATCAAGGTACGATATTGAAAGTAGCCTACCAAACCAACTGAAAGTTAAACCTAAGCACATAAATAGGATTTGCATACACACATTATATAGTAGTTGAAATATGTCTTTATTAAGATGGTAGAGTTTCAGGTCAAATAAACAATTGGAACACAATTATCAAGGTAAAATTATTTCAGAGCACTGTGGAGGAGAGGAGAGAGATTTCATATCAAGGATAAACACACAAATTTTCGTATAGTAGGATATGCTTTGATCATACATACTGTTGCACATATATGTATTTATGTATGTATGTATATATGTATTATGTCTGTTTATGCATGTATACGTATGCATGTTTGTATATATAGTAGTATAGAGATATTATAAAAACCATGCATTTAATACTGATAAAATGCGTTTAATACTTAACTTAAAACTTAATCTATTAAGTAGATAAAACATGTAAAGGTGGTTGTCATTATCTGTTCTTAATATTAAGAAGAAATAAAGAATAATGAAATAGAAGATTACATATTCATCAAAACAATTTAATCTTTTATCAACAAACCTTCCTCTGTTGAATTGTGTATTGTCATTATATTTCTATTTAAATTGAGAGTAACATACAATTTGTTATTTTATTAAAAAACTCTAATGGTCAAATCTTCATAGAATTCAAATTCAAGTCTCCACTTTTGAAATATTTCGCCAGCAGTTTCGTAATATTGCCTAGAATGCCATAACCAAATTTCAGGATGGTAACACGCCTTTTCGGTTCATTGGACCGGCAACTCGATTTGGACCCCTTTTTCCCCCAAAACTCAGGACGGAGTAGAAGAAATCGAAAAATGTTTGGCGAGCCCTTCTAGAATTTTGCCATGAATGCTGGTACCAAATTTCAAAATGCTAGCTGTTCAGGAACATGGTCTATTAAGAAAAGCAGGCCATTGCCGCTGCCGCAAAGTGATAGCAATAGCCCATCCAAACTTTGTTTGGTGGGCTAAAAATTATGGATATACAATAAAACTTAAATTCAACCTCTGATTGAATTACATATATTTTTCCAAAATCAAATTTTTGACAGATTTCTTTAGGTTCGTTAGAAAAAATAGAATGCATATTTGTGGGAAATAATCTTGCTGACAAACAATTTCAGATTGTTTTAATAAAAGGAAGGGAACAAGTTAATGCACTTCGTAATATATTGTTTACCTGCTCTTCTATCTGTAATTTAAGCCATTGAAATTGACTTTGATCAACAATTGTTTGAAATGCTCTTTCGCCATGCAACCTGATTATTTGTCTCAACACAAAAATATGACCATCCATATTTTGACAGTGCATAATATATGTTTTAAGAAGATCAAAGAGTACCCTTAGTTTTCTGCTATGATCTTGATTAATCGATTCGCTAAGATATGTTTGACATAAAAGCGAGGAAGTTCCAACCAAAGCAAATCTTGCTAGAGAAACATGTTTCAGTACATCAACTGAAATTTCAGTGATAATTGGGTTTTTGTCAAAGAAATTCATTGCAGTTTCCAGTGAAAACGCCAGTTGCTGTATATACTTATCATCAAACTCTGATACCGATCTTAATTTTGATGCTCCAGCTGTAAGATAGTCCTATAAAAACAAAATTAACAATATTTTTTTCGATGTAAAACATTGTGAAAAAAGTAGAATTTGAAATCTGTGGCTGATCTTTACATGTTTTCAGCATTTGCTCTCGTTAAAAATGTTAAAATTATCCTCACAATTTCTCTTAGTATAATACTCTGAATAGTTGGGGTGTTTCATGATTAAGTCATGTGAGCTGTTTTGAATTATATATTTTTTACATTTAAAATAACAACTACAACAACATAAGTTTATAATATTTTAACCTTCTGAGGTTCGAATTCATTTCCATCCCTCCAATCGCACTGACACAGCCAGAACCAATAAACTATAGATAAATATACCTCATAACAATGCACAAAAAGCTTGCAAATCTTCCAAGTGTCTTCTATTTTTGAATTTGTAAGTTTAACGTTAGATTCAAAACACACTGCAATATATGGTCCCAATTCATGCTCTCTGAAAAAAAACAGAAAATTCAATAACTGGTCTACAATTTAAGTAAAGGGTAGAGAATAGATTACAAGCAAATTATAATTGGAACAATGTGTGATAATGAGGAGCTTACTCTCTCAAAACATGTTCGTTTAAATCGTTTTAGACTTGTTGGCTCTATTATTTTTCTCATGGCAATAATTGGGCTGGAAATAGATGGTTATTCCAAAGTCAAAGGTTTTGACTGGTGATATCCTTTCAATGAATTTCTATTTTAATTATCCTTTCGCACTAAATCTTTACCCATAATTTTCACAATTAAGTTTTGAAAGCTGGCAGTTTTACAAAGTGAAACTCCTACGTAAATACTAATGTTTATGAAATTTAATGAAATTGTACCTTTTAAATAATTGCTGTAGTATAAAAGATCGAACAATTGGAGTTGTGTCAAGTGCATAATCTGAAACTGGCGAAAATATTTTAGTTTTATTTGATGATGAATGAAAAGCATATCCCATTATCCTTTTCAAAACTTGTTGATCAATTTCAGTGGAGTCATCTCTTGAAAAACAAAATTCTGTGACCACTTCTACAAAAAATGTTAAACAGCTGTTTCGGAAATCATCACGATTGGATTTCATTCTAAACAATAAACAATAAAGGTAACTAACTAATCAAGAAAAAAATTATTTATCATTGTTTATTATAAATTTCTGATATATTCAAAATCATGTTTAGAATTATTTAGATTATGTATGTCTACACCACATGTCTTTACTGTTAAGAGTCAAGATACCATTATTTAACATTATTTAACAATCATTGTTTGGTACGCAAAGCTGATGAAGGTTGATAAGTCAAAATCAGATGTACAATGTTCCTGTCTTCTTTCAATGCTGATCTCTCTGTGTAGCATCAATTAAAATAATATAATCAATATTGTTAATTTTTTAAGCATAAATAAATAACGCAAAAGTTAGTTATTTTCAAGTTGGATATCACCTGTGGGGCAGTATTTTTTAGTATTGGAGTTGAAAAGTACACTAAAACACACTTCTCCATAGATGATGTCCAATAAATAATTCCAGGCTTTATTATCATCAAACAACTTATTCAGTTCATAATTATTATTGATTTGAAATATTTCTAGATAAGTAATGTCCAAATGCCAAGTGGGCAAAAACTTGTTCAAAGTACACAGTAAAGATGCTAGAATGTTGTTCGACATTGTTCTAGCATCTTTACTGCTGACTTTGAACAAGTTTGTTTGTGTAAATAGTTATACACTGACTCCTATGTACCTTTTTTATGAACTGTGTATTGTCACAACACAGTGGTCAAAATAAGAGTAAAGAAACACTGTGAAGGATATGCTCAAGATCTACTCATCCACAGTGATTATTTGCTCTTATTTTAACCACTGTCTGAATATAGAGATAGTTGGGACCATAATCAGTAGTTTTATATCAACACATAATACTCACTTTTTTGAAATTGAATCAATGACATCTTTAAGAAATTTCTCAACTATATCCCAAGAATTCAAACTAGTCATATTGTCTTCTACTTTATTCAACGCCTTAAAAAGAAACAAAATATTAGACGTCACATCACTTTTAATATTTGTACAGATTAATTAATTTCATTGATCCTCTTTATGATTCAAATCAGCAAATTGTTTTCATAAACAAACCTACAAAATTGCTAGTTTTATATAAAATTCTGTAACCAAAAACATATTTCTAGCGGAGTTAAGGATGAATGCAAGATAAAACTGCATTCAAAATCTTGCTACTTATTGTTGAGAAGAACATAAAGATTTTGCAGGTGATTGGTTATAACGCCTTTTTTTACAGATATTATGTAATTCTACTTTACTACAGTTTTGTTTTGGCTTTTACTTCTAGTAATAATATGTGAAATGCCTACCTTTTTTAATGTATCAATAGATTTCTGTACATACACTATGAGATGTTCATCAACAGATTTCAGATCTTTAAAGCTTGATAGACATACATTGTCAATGTAAAGTTGAAGAATACGAATTTTTGTCCATAGTAATCTAAATTATATAATAAAACACTCAATAAAAAAAACATTCAACAGTTCTATTATAATATGAACATACTCCTAAAAGTAATAATATAAAATTAAATTTGTTCAAATAGTTTTTACAAAGCTCATTGAACATCGTTCATATTGTTTAATTAAAGCAAATTCAACTACATTTTGCTCCTTCAAAACTACCACGAAAATGTTTTTTTATCTACAAAATGAAATTTCAAACTAATAAAACAGTGATTCTTCGAGGAAATGAGTTTTCAATACACCAACATAGTGGGCACATAGTTGTGAGATAGCACATAATGCAATCAAAGGTACGGTATTGAAAGTAGCCCACCAAACTAAGTGACAGGTAAACCTAAGCACATAAATATGATTTGCATACACACATTATGTGTCAGTGTTAGAACTAATGTATTTATTAAGGTAGTAAAGTTTCAGTTCAAATAAAAAATTGGAACACTTTTATCAATGTAAAACTATATCAAATCACTGTGGAAGAGGGTAGTGAAATTTCATATCATAGCCTGAAGCAATCCTTAAAAATAACTTCTCTACAGTGGATATGAAGTGCATACACACATTATGTATCATACATCATACATCATTACACATCATATCATTTTAACTTAATGTATTTTGTTTTAAATGTACTTATAAACCTTACACTTAATTTATTAAGTTAACACTTAATAAATTATTTTGAAGTAAAGGTGGTTATCAAAAAATATAGAATAATGAAATAAAATATTACATACTCATTAAAACAATTATTATTTTATTAAAAAACTATTCTGTTGAATTGCATATTATCATTATATTTCTAATTTGAATTAGGATTAGTTGATGTTATAGAAATCAACATATAATTATTTTTTTATTAAAAAATATTCCTCTGTTGAATTGTGTATTGGCATTATATTTTAACTGTTGAGTAATTAATGTTATAAAAATTTATACCCATGAAATTAAAGAGGAAGTTAACGCAAAAATTATTTTTTCATCAAAGTTACACTTTAGTCTAAATAACATAAAGAAGTAAAAGTTAGGATTCGTCAAACTTTTACAAAACGTGTTTGTATTGCAAAGACTTGGTTAAAATAATAAGAATGACGTCACTGAGTTCAAAAGATTTAGATTGAAGCGAGAAGTAAGTGATGAGTCTTGTTCTGCTGAAATATTTTTCTTTTTGTTGATTTAAATAAATAAGTTATGAGTGACAGAGATGAATGT
>JAULBZ010006888.1:0-11981 GCA_032360805.1 Neoturris breviconis | reverse complement strand
GAAAATATTCTGAAAAATCTCTCCTCCACAGTGATGACCGGCTGTTATTTCGAGCCCTGTGACTTGTTCAAGTTTATAGTTAATACCCAGTGGGAGAAAACTTGTTCAAAGTCCTTAGCGTTCTATATCATATTTACTGCAGATTTTAAACAAGTTTCTGCCCACTGTGTACAGAGAAGAGTACTAAAACAACGACCTCGTAATTGATTGGATATTTCGCAATAAAGAAACGAATCAATTGCAAGTTCGTTTAAACGACACACTTTTCAGTATAATGTTAATCCTAATCTACTTCTTTCCCAATTTCACAGAGTTAATATAATTCTAGACGATTGTTGGATTGTGGAGGAGCGTTTTTGAGCATAGTTTCAGCAAAACCACTCCTCCACAGGTGATTTCCGACAGTTATTTACAGACTTATATATGTGTATATATTCGTGCCAAGCTTTCGTTATTCCAACAGTTCTTAACGAAAAACTACAGTCTATTAAGGGCTATCAAGATGTAGGAAACATCAAATACTTAAAAAACGGCTCTCTATCGTTCTTTTTACATAATTCCAATATTCCTTACGTATAAAATCAATGTCTGTTGCCAGAATGTTGCAAAGCTGAAATAACAATAATAGACCTATTTATAAATACATGAAAACGAGGTGTTGGCCGCTCAAATTAGAACTTGATACAATGCAATAGCTTCTTTTTTGTGCACTAAATCCGTTGAAAGTAGGCCGCCAAACCGAGAGCTAGTTAAACCCAGCACAAGGAAATGATTCACACTATGAAAATATTCCTATATTGTCATTTAATTATTTAAGAAAATAGATAATATGCGTTATGCATTAGCTATATTTATATAAGCTATATGGATATAGGCTACATGTATGATGGGCAGATTCCGCTTCATAAGGTTTTTTTAATAACTTTTGGTGACTTTTCATAATTTTATTTCACATCTTTTGGCCAAATTTCTAAGCTATACCTACTGAATAAGTTGAGATAAAGGCTATATACTGAAACCACCTAGAGCAAAATTTATGATATGAAATTGAAAATTTTCTTCAAACATCATTATAAATAATTTAAGTTGAATTTGGAATTGAAACATGTAACTTTGTCTAAATACTGCTTATGGTAACGGGAATCATTTGGTAAATTTTTGTAGCATAACCATTCCGTTTTCCTCGATTTTTCAAATTTCGGGGTTTTATTGCTGTTTTCGGGATTATTTGGCCATCTTTCTGTTCGCATTTTATAAAACCCGCAAAGTATGTTAAGAAGGCATTGATTAGCTCCCGATATCTAATCGAAGCTACGGTATAGAAAGTAGCTTGCATAAATACATCATACAGTGTTTGAAATATGTCTTTACTAAGATGATAGAGTTTCAGGTTAAATAAACAATTGGAACAACTTTATCAAGGTAGAATTCTGTCAAATCACAGTAGAGGAGAGCAGTGAAATTTCTTATCAAAGATAAACACACAAACCTCACATGGCATTAGGATTTCATGTCCTTATTAAGCTGATAAAGTTTCAGATCAAATAAACAATTTGAACACCTTTATCAGGATAAATTATATCAATCGCTGTGGAGGAGGATAGTGAAACTTCATATCATAGCCTGAAGCAATGCTCAAAAATACATTCTTCACAGTGGATATGAATTGCATATACACATTATCATACATCATAAATCATTGCACATCATATCGTTTTAACTTAATGCATTTTGTTTTAAATGTACTTATAAATCTTACACTTAATCTATTAAGTAACACTTAAATTATGTTATTAAGTTGCTAAAATAAGTAAAGGTGGCTGTCATCATCTGTTATTAAAATTAAAAAGAAATATAGAATAATGAAATAAAATATTGCATATTCATTAAAACAATTTATTCTTTTATTAACAAATCTTCCTCTGTTCAATTGTGTATTGTTATTATATTTCTAATTTGAATTGGGAGTAATATACAATTCATTATTTTATTAAAAAACTCGTCTTCTGTTGAATTGTACATTGTCATTACATTTCTAATTTGAATTGTGAGTAATTAATTATGTTATAAAGATTTAATGCTCATGATGGTAATTAAATGGTCCTAAAGTGAATACACATTAATGATTATTTCAAAATTGAAGAAGCAAACTTCCCAAAATCAAAATGGATACTTCAACTATAAAATATCATTCATCTCAAAAAATTGAGGAAAGGACTTCCCCAAAATTTAAACAAAAATCTGCCAAAAAGGTTTATGGTCAAATCTAATAGAAAATTAAAATTTAAAAAAAAAGTCTCCACTTCTCCCTTATCATTTTGGCCTGAATAGGGTTAACAGTTGTATATATAATTCTGATACAGAACAAATGTTTTCAATGATACGAATAAATTAAGGGCACGTTTTGTACAAGCTAATCGATGTATTTGGTTATTCGCAACTGACAGGTATCTATTAAATGCCTTATTTTTCAAAAGGATCAAATGTTGCTTGAAACTATAACCCGGAACTTTTTGTAGTTAGTGTAAAATGTATTTCTATCATGGAAATTTTGAACTTGATTAAAAATTAGTTTGAATGCCTTTCAAACTGCCTTTGATAGCGGTTTTGTACTACATTTGCTTGATACAACAATAAACCTTGTACCAATTGGGGGTTTTATGCGTCTTTTGATTTTCTGGCACAGTTAGTTTGTATTTCTCACAGAAAAGAATGTTTGATTGAATGATTGACTCTCTCTCGATATTTGTTAATATGTACGTTGGGTTGTTATTGTATGGAATTCTAACTTCTTGAAGCAATCTAGACACGTGATACCTTTTACAAATGAATGAAGTTATTTGAAGCTTTATCATTAGGAACAATAACAAACCTTTCATGTAATTGTGCCAAATATTCCATACCTGTTGGATCTGTGAGTATTGGTTTAGACTGTTCAGGGATATTTAATTAATAATATACATATATAAATATGTGGGGTGTAAAAAATATAAAATTTAGAACACAAATATGTATGTGACCCCAGACAACGTAATGATATCACTGCTAGACAGGCTAGCGTATGAGTATGTCATGTCTTCACACGACACCGATTATATAGGAGAACACAAAGTGTAAGATGTGAAAAGGTGCAACCACCAAGTCAGTTGTACACCGGTTTTGTCATTAGTACAACTACAAGCAAACGCATAAATAATAAAACATTTCATGAATTTTGGTGAGTAATGCATACCACAAGTAGATTTTAAATGCGGAAAACGACCAGGTCAAAGAGATTTATCTCTAGAGACTTAAAACTAATATCCAGGCTCTTGGAACATATTCGATTTTTTGTGTCTTTTCGTTTGCTACTGAAAATTCAAGGCTTTTTATCTAAGTTAAATTCGGAATTTATGCTCAATATTTACCTTGTCTCAAATATTTAAGTGAGGGCTTTCTCCAAAAGTCTCTACTTTTGAATAAATCCCTTTTTGCCGATATTCGGTCGCAAAATCCCGAAATTGGAAAGTATTAGGCCAACGGTCTGGTAATATTGCCTAGAATAAATACCACAACCAAATTTCAGGAAGGTACAACACCTTTTCGGTCAATTGGCGAGCCTTTCTAAAATATCTCCACGACTGCTGGCATCAAATTTCAAAATGCTAGCTCTTCGGGAACATGGTCTATCAAGAAAAGCGGGACGCCGCCGCCGCCGCAAAGTGATAGGAATAGCCCATCCAAACTTTGTTTGGTGTACTAAAAACAAATATATTTAAAAATATATATTTTAAGACACAAATCAAGTTAAAGTTTTAATATATTTATATTTATATATTTGTTTCCAGCTGGCATCTTTCTCATATATTTTTTGTATAAGTTTGATATTCATTCCCAAATATCGTAAGGAAACTTTAACAAATATAATTGTATTGAATTTGCTTGCTAGCTTATATAAATTTCTGAGAAAGTAAGCCCAAGATTTTGCAATTTTACAATATCTTAAAATATTTTTATATTTCACCTTTCCGTTTTTTGTAGCTTTTTCCAACAATTCTCCTTGTAATGACGAGTAATGAACCTTTTTCTTGATGCTTCATCAATTGTTTTTTGCAAATTCTTTAAAGATTCGACAATAGTAAGATTTTTATTTCTTCTTCGATATCGGTGTAACTTATAAACGCTTCTGTATTTATTGTTTTCATCAGCATTTCTTTTGCTTTTTGTCGATTTTCTTAAGTTGCAAATTCAAAAATGGGTTTAATATCTGGTCACAGTTGTTCGAAAGACGCTTAGTTTAATCCTCGATTAAATTGCCTTTTCACGACACTTGATTGGTAGAAAGTTGTTTTAATCCAGGATTAATGCTAGATTAGCGTTAATCGGCTTTCGAATCTTTTTACAGTATCTACCACTTATTCCTTTAAAAAAGTCAAGTCCACCAGACTTCGTCATGGGTTTGTTTACATTACCCGGATAGTTATCAGTTAGATATTTTTTCTGCTTATGTTTCTATTTTTTTCCATTTCTATTTTTTAATTAAGATATTTCACATAATTATTATAACATATACCCTAATATATACTGGTAAAGTACTACATGACGATGCTTCTTTGTCTTTTTCAGAAGATATTAAATCCTCAAATAAACCTCATTATAATAAAATAATAGAAATAATCTTGCTATTAAAGGAAAAAACTCTCACAATTGCACAAGATATTGCACAATTGCACAAGATATTAAATCATCAAATAAACTTCATTAAACCTTAAGTTAGAAAAATGTATTATGACATTAACAATTAACATAAATGGCCCTATTAACATTCTCCCTCAAGACTATTCTGCAAGTTATGGGTAACTATGCACTTGCACAAGATATTGCACAATTGCACAAGATATTAAATCATCAAATAAACCTCATTAAACCTTAAGTTAGAAAAATGTATTATGATATTAACAATTAACATAAATAGCCCTATTAACATTCTCCCTCAAGACTATTCTGCGAGTTATGGGTAACTATGCACTACGTAGTCAGTAACTGCGTGGTAAGTATACCATATACTGCCACGTATAAGCCCATCCCTTTCACTAACGCAAAAGTCAGGCCATGTATAAGCCCACCCAAGGGCTTATAAGAGGAAAAACATGGAAAGATGCTTTGTGCAGATGTACACCGATAGTTCATGATTTGTCAACAATATGGCTTGTACTTATTGTATTAATCCTTACAATTTTCCATCTATAAACATAGAAAAAAGATTGACCAAACAACACGTAAAACATTTCGCTATGTAACAAAAATATGTAACTTTTCTGGAAAAGCAAAACGTAATCATCCATTCACTACTGAAAGAGAAAAAGAACCTATCTATAACAAAAGTTACAAAGGTGAATATATAATTCCATCTATTGAATTTAAGAAAAGATATACAATATTAAAATGTGTACAAGTAGAACTATCGAAAGGTTTTATCTAACGTTAAAAATTGATGTTATTCTGCATCCATCAGCTGCTATTAGTTTAAATGATCGTAAACATAATCAGTTTGAAATCTTTAAGAAACCGATTTAAACCGATTTAAATACGTAGTGATAGCTCGAACGGCTATTGTATACTTTCCAGTCTTAGCCATCTAAAATCCTTATCTATTATGAAAACGAGGCTGGTACAAAAAAACAAAAGTTCGTGGTGGAAGCGCTGTGTGTAGTTTTAACTGTCAACGTTCGAAGAAAGTTATGTATCCTTTCTATATATTTTCTCCGTTCATATTGAGTAATTCCAATCAACTAAGTCAAATAATTTTATACTCATCACTCTTCTGACTATTTCTGCTGGTTTGTTTCTGACCATTACTTGGCTTTTGATTACAAACCTCTCCACCTCAACTGATACTGATCTAAAGAATCCTTTCCCTCTTCATCTTTTTTTCTTTGAATTTTAGAGGAAGAGGAATGAGGACTTGAATTAAATGAAAATGAAAAAATATAGAACTCTGTAGGCTATAGAATGTTTTTTGTAATTGGGTTTGGTTTTAGAGATGCCGCTAGTCTAGCTACCTAAAATGTTGTACTTTTTCCATTTTTTCAAAATTCTTCACGGGATGCTAACAGGTTTACAGGGAGAGGGAGGGGGTAAACCAGGGCTGCTAAGCATGTACCATAAAATCAAAATATGCTTGAGTCCCTCACCTGCAAAATCAATTTGACCTCATAATGTACACTGCTCAATCAATTTTATTATGTCTGATCATAACCCAAAAGTATGCCCAAAACTCAACATCATACCAAATATTAGCACAAAATACAAATCTTAAGTCCTCTTTTTGGACTGTTCTTTTTCTCAAGGTGAGTAAAATAACCCCCAGCAAAAACAGTGCACCACCGCAATTCAACTACGGCTTTTTCTAATATTATAGTATATAAAAACCACCAAGTCTCCCACATACATGAGTAGTAAGATGTCGGAAGTATAATCGATTATCAAACGCAATTACTAAATATATACCTGATTAACGTCGGTTGTGAAATCTGACAGTGGCCATAAAAATGGACACATTCAAAATGACATTGACTTCGATCACGGTATTCAAAATTTCAGAGTCATATGCTGATGTAACGCAACAACAAAAATATTTTGGAATTTATAGATAGATAACTTGTACATAAGCATCACTATTAATGTTCTTTTTAAACCTTATTCGGTGAGGTATGATGTCCGAAACCGAAACCAGGAGCTTTCTCGTGTAATATTGGAAAAAGCCGAAATACCTAAAAATATTGGTATCGCCCAATAACTCAGTATACGAATTTGTTCTGCTTGTAGTTTATAGTCATTTTGTACATCTATATGCATCTATTTATTTGCTAAGTAGAAATAAAAAAGCAAAGCCGTAGTTGAATTGTTGTGGTGGCCTGTTTTTTGTGTTGTTTTTTTTTGACCCACCCCGAAAAAAAAAACAATCCAAAAAGAGGACTTAAGATACATATGTATAGCGGGACGCCGACGCCGCAAAGTGATAGCAATAGCCCATCCAAACTTTGTTTGGTGTGCTAAAAACAAATGTATTTAAAATATATATTTCAAGACACAAATCAAGTATAAGTTTTATTATATTTGTTTCCCTCTGGGAATATATTTCCTGTATAAGTTTGATAATCATTTGCAAATACTGTAAGGGGACGTTAACAAATATAATTTTATTGAATTTATTGGCTAGCTTATATAGCTTATATAGCTTCCTCAGAAAGTAAGCCCAAGATTTTAGAATTTTACAATATCTTAAAATATTTTTATATTCTACCTTTCCGTTTTTTGCAGCTTTTTCCAACAATTCTCCTTGTAATGACGAGTAATGAACTTTTTCCTTGATCAATAATTCGGCAATAGTAAGATTTTATTTTCTTCTTCGATATCAGTGTAATCTATAAACGCTTTTGTACTTATTGTTTTCATCAGCGTTGCTTCTTGTCAATTCTCTTACGTTCCAAATTCAAAGATGGGTGGCCCAGTAATCTGCGTTCGAACAACTGGATACTAAAGTCTAACAGCTGTCTATTTTATTCCATTTCAGTTTTTTAATTAAGATATTTCACATAAGTATATGGATGAGTCGCTTAGCAACTAATATATGTATACTAGGTATATATAATATATGTATACCAAATATATTAGAGGATTAGTAATCCACAAGTTGCGAGTTGGAAATTACGAGTTACGAGCTGAATTTAACGTTTTAAAATGCGAGTTAGCTACGAGTTGGAAATCACGAGTTGGTACATAAATTCTACGAGTTGGTACATGAATTCCACGAGTTGCTTTTAAGTTACGAGTTGCGTTTTAAAGTGTGAGTTGCAAGGTTGAAATCACGAGTTGGAACCTCATTTCCACGAGTTGGATTTTAATTCACGAGTTGACACATCAATTCCACGAGTTGTCTTTTAAAGTGCAAGTTATTTTTTAAAGTGCGAGTTGGAAATCACGAGTTGGTATATCAATTCCACGAGTTAGATTTTATGCGAAACTAAGACTGAATGATTTATGAATAATTTCACTGTAACGAGCAAAATTACATCATTCCAGTTAGTGTAATGGTATATCGGATAGAGAGGGTCAATCTGAAAATCGCTGCAAGTGATCCTTTTTGTAAATAATTTCTTGAAAAACGTATCTCTCGAACATAATTATAAAAAACGATTTACATTTCAAATGATTAAAGCAGCATAAGACTTTTCTCAGAAGACACTGAAATATTAATCTACGTTACGAGTCTCTCGATCTAGTTGAATGAAAGGAGGAGGAGATATTCATCAATTACGGTAAGTAAAGAGTTAGCAAAATGCAGTAATGTATAAAGAACATTCAACGCAATATTTTTAAAGGTTCGTCGTCATTCAATCAAAATTCATCACAGCTAAGTTGTATTTGTTGATGATCATGCAAGGATTAACAAAATCGATTGATAATTGTCAACTTACAGTTTCCCGGCTAATATCCGTGCTTTTCTAGCGGTGCTGACGGTGGGGTAATGAGGAACTTTGCTAACCTCCACCTGACATCCAAAGAGATCAGACTAGCTAACCAACACCAACGAGCACGTATTTCTACGTACAGGTCACGCCACCTAACGGACGCAAAACTGATGATCTGCATTGCACTGCACTCACAGACGCGATCACAATTATAACATAGAATACAGGCTTATTACCTACATTATTTGCCCTTATATTGCTACTTGTGGTTTTAAATACCTATCGAGTTATTTCTAGACGCTTTATTTCTCAGAAGAGTAAGAACGTTATGCTTTTTTCTTATGATGGTTGATACTAGTCTAGTTTGCAGCAGCTATGATGGTTGATACTAGTCTAGTTTGCAGCAGCTATTTATAGAAAGCAAATTCGTTTGAAATCAACTTGGAAGAAAGGAGCATTAAAAAACTTTTAGTGTTAAATTTCGGTGTTAATTTTAGTTTGCATTTCCCTGTTCCGACCTCCCGATTATGTCTCCAATTTGATTACATAGCTGTAATAGCCATGTGTTTCTAGTTTGGCACCTATAGTTAATCCATACCAAAACTGCGTTTTCCTTTTTACATTAAAAAAAGATCCAAGAAGAGCAATTAGAATAAATTTTTGTTCTTCATAACTTATTTGATGGAGCGGGAAACCTGCAATCTCCACTTAGGAAAAACAATGATGTTCTTGGAAGACCCATAGACTAAAAACTAGAAATCCTTAATTTCATAACTCTTTTAATTTGAATAGTTTTGAGGCGTTCGAATTTAAAGCAGCATGTTTCTTTGTTTATTCCAGACGGTTAAGACTTTTTATTCTTAAGGTCTTGTTACACTTTAACCCTAGTTTTACCGGGTTATCGGTATGTCCATAGTTTAACCGGGGGAGGGCAAATTACCCCCCCCCCCGTATCTTAAGAGCTAAACATGCTGAATACTTGAAATTTTGCATGAATATAGGTCTCCTAATTGGCTTTCCAAAAATATATATATGTTTAGGAAAATTATGCAGAATGTGAGCTCCATTGTATTTTTAAAATATTCATTGTCTTTTTGCGATAATTGCGTAATTAGCGGAAAATCAAAGGAAATCGATTTATAATAAAACAAAGTTGTTATTTGAACTCTAAGGGTGAAAAACTGTACAGACAATGATTTCTGTGTAATTTATAGCACATTAGCAAAAACAAGATGCATATACCCGAATTTAGTTTGAGTTTGGTTACTCTATGATAATTACAATAGCGGAATAAAATGTCCAGTTAAGAATCCAACAAGAAGTACTTGACGTTTCCAAAAATACATATGGGATTGTGATCAGATCCTTAAACATGTCTAGCTACCAAACATTGAAATATATCCCAGAGATATGGTTCTTAATAAATTTGCGTAAATGCTTGTGTTTGATCAAACCAGAAGAAATGTTGATGAACTCATGAACTCGCACTGTTGAAATCACGATTCACATGATCTTAGCCTTTTTAGCATTATCGTAAAATTGACATAACAATCCTAACATTTAAAATCCAACTCGTGGAATTAATGTACCAACTCGTGATTTCAAACTTGCAACTCGCACTTCAAAACGCAACTCGTAACGTAAAAGCAACTTGTGGAATTCATGTACCAACTCGTGGAATTCATGTACCAACTTGTGATTTCCAACTCGTAATTCGTTCTTTAACCCTATTCAGGCCGGGGGAGGGGGGAAAAAGCCCCCCCCCCTCCTGTTAAACTTTTGTACATAACTTTTGAATGAATGGCTTATATGACTACAAACTTTGGGACTTTTCCTACAATTTATGTAGGATCATTTTGAAATAAAAAAATTTGGTAACTAGAAATAATTTTCCCTTAGCAACCATATTTTTGACAGGTGGTAAAAAAAAACATTTTATTTTTATTTTTGCTTGAAAATCATTTTGGTATATAGTTTAAAAGAAAAAAAATTCACCTAAAAACAAAATTTCTGCACCACCTGTTTTCGTTTTACCGCTATGACGTTATCAAGAGAAATGTTAATTAAGGGTTTGCCTAACTTTCTGTTTTAACACTACAGCATGGTTCCATCAAAGGTTATGCCTTTGTCACATGACCAAACTGATCAGGATTATTTATTTTGTGATTTTGTGATTTTAAGTAACTTCATTAAGTTCCATAACATAAATTACTTTAACACAAATTGATGTAAACTATTGTGCATTATTTACATAGGATTTCAAACATAAAATTAAGTGGTTTCAGATTATGGCCCATATCTTTTGATCTGCTGTGTTTGTCAAATTTCTTCTGTTTGTCAAATAAATTTATCTGACAGCGGTTCGGAAGTTATTACAGAAAATGTGGTGGGGGTGGAATCACTATGTTTTATAGATAAAAATATTCCATTGTAGTCAAACATACACGAAAAAAAAAAATATTTACATATTTTTAATAATATAGCCTTAAAAGGGGGTTTAATTGCCCTGTTCTTGTTCACGCTTAACGCTATTACGCACCACGGTTTCTTTAGGACAAATGTTTACAATATATTCTTGTGACATCACTTCGCGAGCTGTTCATAATTCAAGCATGTCCGGTAAAAGCAGTGAATCTATCAAAGTGAATTAGTGTTGATGACTTTTATTGTTCTAACCTCGGAGCATAAACGTGTAATCGCTTATATGTTTATATATTTTGCTTCGCGAAACGACGTCAGAAAAAAAATTGATAAAGAACAAGATTACTCACAAATGGTGAGGGCGAGTGATCTTCTATGTCAATTTTCAGCCAAACCAAGTATATTGCAAAGAAAGATTTTATTACAGAGTGATATTTTAGATAATTATGAACAATTTAAGATCGACTTATCGTACTGTCGTTAGTTCTCCTTTAAGGAACCACCTCACAAATACAATTAACAGGGAAGAATCAATGATCTGGCAATGGATTGGTTTCTTTGTATTGAAGAAACGAATCCACTGCAAGCTCATTGACGTAACCTTCTGTGCAGTTTCGTTATTGTTGAATTTGTTCAAATTTAATTTCTTTTGTAAGAAAGTATTTGAGATTCTGACATTAACATTTTAAAATATATTTGCTGATGCTGAAGTAGTTATATTATGTATCTATAGGTATTGGTCGAGGTTTATGTTTAACTTTATCAAAATGTAAAGCTGAAGTGTATGCCCTGTCAAGAACTCAAGCTGATTTGGATAGTCTTGTAAAAGAGGTAGCACCATATACTTAATGTGAGGTAGTCAGAATAAGAGGAATAATCACTATTAATAAATAAAGTTTTTAATAGGCTATTGTTATCACTTTAATAGGCTATTGTTACCACTTTAATAGGCTATTGTTATCACTTTAATAGGCTATTGTTACCACTTTAATAGGCTATTGTTATCACTTTAATAGGCTATTGTTACCACTTTAATAGGCTATTGTTATCACTTTAATAGGCTATTGTTACCACTTTAATAGGCTATTGTTATCACTTTAATAGGCT
>JAULBZ010006887.1:0-11982 GCA_032360805.1 Neoturris breviconis | reverse complement strand
TTAAATATTCTTCTAACCAGTTAGGGCCAATATTACGATCTAAAAACGTTATGCCATCGAATCTGGCAGTTTTAGAAATTTTTTCGCGAGAATTAATTTTCGCGAATGGCCGACCTTTGAACAGTTCGCAAGAAGAAATTTTCGCGAATTGGCACTAAATTTCGCAAATTCGCAAAAATTACTTTCCGCGAAAATTACTACTCTAAGGTAGAACATTCCATCACATTAAATGGCCATCCTTTAAGTATTTATGGTGACCTTGCATACCCACTCATACAGCACTTACAATGCCCTTTTTGACAAAATGTAACTCCACGCCAACAAGCAATGAGTCAAATACGAATGTCGGTTGAATGGGTATTTGGCGATATAATCAATTATAAGTTTATGGATTTCAAGAAAAACTTAAAATTGCAATTAAGTGCTGTTGAAAAAGTGTGTGTTGTATGCGCCCTTTTAACTAATGTACACACTTTTATATAAAATCCATGACTATTTTGAACTAGAGCCGCCGTTATTAGAGGAATACATACCATAGTCAAAACATTCTATACAGGAGTAGAACAGAGTATGGTACCTACTGTTATGTACATATAAAAGTATATAATTGTATAAACTTTCTTTTTACATATAGGGTAAAAATATTTCATCATATCAAGTGAACAAAACCTTGTTCAAAGTCCGTAGTAAATTTGCTAAAACAACGTTGTTCTAGCATCTTTACTGCAGACTTTGAACAAGGTTTTGTCCACTTGGTATGCATAAACTTATTTTCTTTTAAAAAAGGATGTGTTTATGTGTGACAAAACAATTCTTGGAAAAAGATCTACTTTCTAATTATATGTAAACACAGTAAAACTACTCTTTAAAAAAAGATCTATTTCCAAGAAAAATTAAACATAACAATTATTCGGCTACCTTGAGAATATCTTTTTGTGGTGGCATACAAATTTGTGAAGTCATGCTAAACTTTTATAAAAAACAATTGAAAAATGGTGTATATACTTGTTATTGTCAAAAATTTAAAAGTGATATTTTAGGAGCATTAACTTTCGCGGACATTAACTTTTGCGGTTTTTAAAATTCGCGAAATTTTTGCATTTCGCGGGCACCGCGGATCGTCCAAGTGAACAAAAATAGTAATTGTTTTTCTTATTTAAAGGAATAATTGGAGAATTTCTATTCTTTATTTCAATGGATTCAGGGAGAGTGGAAAGAGAAAAATACAATACTTATTGAATTATCATCATACTCTATTCCTTTCAAAAAGATACTACAGCTATTCATCAAATGACTCCTCATCAGATAGGGCGAATGCACTTTGTTCTTCTTGCTCAGGATCTTCCCAATAACTGATTTTCCGATCTGTATAATCATATGACGAAGAAAAAAAAGAGGCTAACTAAGATGAGCTTAGCATACTAGGGTAGTATGGTGTAAGAATTGTAAAAATATTGTCTTTAGAGTGATACGATTCAAGACTAAAGTACATAGAAGAAATTGGGAAAATTTTGAAAATTTTGCCAGCATAAACTTTCACGGATGGATCAATATAGGATTTTTCGCGTATTTTACTTTCACGAATGGGGCCAAAATCCGCAAAAACCACAAAAGTTAATGCCCGCGAAAGTTAATGCTCCTAAAGTATATCACTAAGGATTATAATTATATCCTTAATTCTGTCAGAAGTTGAACTTTAGAAAGATCCTTTGAGTATGTCGATTCAACGTTATTTCAATGTAATTTAGAGTGAATTTAATTTACAGAAAAACTAGAATTTAACATGGGTTTTTTTTTCTAATAACTCCAAATTTTCCTTTTCGTTTTTTCGTCGCTGCATAAGTTTCTAAAGCTTGCATCTTCTGCTGCTTTTTTTTCATTCTCTGTTTTCTCACTGTTTTCGCTTTCTTTTATTTGCTTTAATGATCTTCAATTCTTAGTTTATGTTTAAATAGTTCAAATAACACAATTTCTTTATAAGCATCCATCTTTCGCATCAGACCGGGTCATGATCGTTCTAAATAAAATGTAAAATTTTGAATACTAACATTAGGCAATTATGTGGCAATTATCTAATTATATTATTACAGTCATTGCTCCTGTTATTCTTGAATTTCTACAAACACTGTAAGAAGTCAACATACTTCTTCTTGGGTGGCTGATGATATTGCTGCTGCACAGGACTCTTTACAGTGCTGTCTGGATTCATATTCTAAAGGTAAATAAATAAATAAAATGTTACTAGTCACTCATGTTTCGACTCCTTCTGGATATTTTTAACTATTACCACTACTATAGATGAATAGCTTCTTTAAAAGTAAAGTTTTTAAAGGCTGCTCGGGTCGGGAGCCATCTTTTCTCCCAAGAAAAACAACAAATTTTAAAAATATGAAGTACAGTCTTTATAAACAAACGATCTGCTTATGTCTGTGAACAAAAAATGAATGACAATTTGAAGGTTAAAATGTGAAAAATGTAAACTCTTGAGTATAAATTTACTCACGTTTTCCTCACAAGACACCTTCTTTCACGTTCTAAACTTCAGTTGGATGGTAAAAAGAGGGAATCGCCAACAACAATGCATGCGCATTAGTAAAAAGTTACGTCATTTGTCTGAATTGCCGTCGTAGCTGAGTCGCCGTCCTCGTTGCTTAAGGTGCCTACTAGGCAATAGGAGAATGCAATGAAAAATATATATTCTTTTAAATGTATTGTGTTCTTTTATTAAAAGAAACTTCCTCTAATTGTATTTCAACATGGGAATACTCATTAATTATATCAAGGCGTCGCTAATTAACTTTGCAACTCAACACAATTACAACATTTTGATAATGACATTTTAAAAATCATAATGAAATAGGAAGATTCCTAAAATCAAAATGGAAACTTAAATTCTTAAAATTCAGAAAATTATTTTTGCAAAAAAATATCTCTTATCGTTGTAACTAAAAACTATTTAACTTTTAGGGATACAGTAGCTTTTGGGTAAACCTTGTGTAAAACTCTCATAGATATATTGTTTGTAAATAATGTAAAAAAAAAGTCCAAATGTTGCTATTGTGGTGAAAGTCTCATAGCAAAATTCAAAAACAAATCTTAACCATTGGGTATAACCATCAACCAATGGGTATAACCTTTGGATCTTTCTAAACTTCCACTTTGGAATAAATCTTTTTTGCTGATACTTGGTCCAGAGTTAACAAAATCAAAAAAAAAGGCCAGCGGTCTCATAATATTGCCTAGAATGCCAATACCAAACTTCAAGATGGTAACCACTTTTGGGAACTTGATGTTAAAAAAAACAGTTCGCTGCCACCGCCACAAAGTGATTAATGCCTCATCCAAATTTCGTTTAGCAGGTCAAAAACTGGAAATAAAAATAAAACAAAGCATAATTGCATTATCTCACAATGCTATGTCTTTGCTGCTGATTTTGAACAGGTTTTTGCCCACTGGGATTAGAAGTAGCACCTGATGGCTTGTTGAAAAACCATCCAATCTTCCATAGTATATGCAATGGAGAATTCATGATACATACCTAACTGTTTCCTATACTTATCAACATCACTTCTAGCATGATTTGCATCAGTTCTTCCCATGATGTGCGATGTAACAATTAATCAAAACATATGCAAACCTACTATATACCATTCTTCATTATGTATTGTATAGTCTAAAAAATAATCCACACTACAAAGTCTGAAGCTACAAATTGTTCCTCTAGTGATAATATTTCAACCAGCTTTCTATGGATTTCAAATCCAAAGTAGCTGTTGCATTTTTCCAACAATTTAACCTCTAAGATACAGGTTTGAAAATGTTTGTTTGAGTTTTCTGATAAACAATGTTATATTTATATTATATACTAGATCCTATTATAATCATTCTCTAACTCAGAATTAGAAAAGTATATGTTTATATGTCAATCTTGTGTCATTCATTGTTTTGCTCCAATCAAGAACCACTATCTTCAATGAGCTCTAGTTTCAAAAGCCTAGACAGATTACGTTTTTAAACTCTTATCCACCAAATTATCAGTGCCTGCCCTACACCGCTGACTTATATTATATAGAAAAACAAAGAAATCTTGATTTTGCTGTGGTTTTTTTTACAAATCGTTAGATCTTATTAATGATCCTGAGTTCTGATTTGGCTTCAAATGCTTTTGATTCAATCTAAGAGCGTATTTGATTCAATCTAAGAGCGCATTTGATTTATACAATAATTATTCTGATTCCATTAACTATTCTAAAAACATATTTGATTCACATCTTCTGACTCCTCTCCGAATAGTCAGAACACAAAGAAGTGATCCAGCTTCTTGAAAATTGATTGAGAATTTATCTCCACAGGAATAGATACAGTTTAGCATTCTTATGCTAGTGTGCATTAACGGTGTAAGGTTGTAAAATAATGTTATAAGCCAAGAGTATGTTTCAGGATGAAGGAAGGAGACATAATTGGTATCTCAAACAATCTCTGTCATTAGCGAGGTTGAAAAAGTGTATATATGTACTACAATGTGTATTATATATGTAGTTAATAAGTGCTTGTTAATGTTCACATTTATATAAAACTAGACGCATCCATGTATGAACAATCTCGCTTTCATGCATGTCAGACTGTCACAAAGACGTTGTGAGCCAAATGATAGAACATCAGACATATATATAAAAGCAGGCAAAATAGAATGTATATACCCAGGAAACCTTTTTAATGTTGTTTTATGTAGCGAAAAACTTTAATCATTCAACAGCTTATTTATCATGTGCTTAAAGTGCTTGAACGAAAAAAAGTGAAGGCCTAAAGTCGAAAGGTTTCACAGACAACAAACATATGAACAAGAAGATAATAAAAAGACATAAAGTATTACAGAAAATTGTTTTAAAAGGATCCAGGTCACCTTTGCTTCTCGACTTGTTAAACATGGATGACCCCGTTCAAGGTTTCGAGAAAATGAGTTGTGTGACACATTTTTACTACTAAAAACAAACCAAAAGCATTCATGGTTTGTGGCTTGCTTGGACGACTAACGACAACCAACAACCATAATAATTCCAAGAATTATGAAACACGTATTCGGCCGCACTTTTAATAAAATGCGGACCAGAGTGGGAGTGATAAAATATTTTTTTTTTATCTAATTCTATATTTTCCAGACCTCCGTTCACTGGATTAACAATTTTTACAACTGAATGTTGGTGTGTGTGCTTTACGTTTTTGTAAAAGTAATAATATTAGTAATAAGAATAACAAAAATTCAGTGATGTTTTGCAACTTGTTCTGCGATTTCAATATCGTCTACTTATGGAACTATGCGTTTAATTGATCGAGAGCCTCTTAGGCATAACCAGCATTGATCAGAGAAGTGCGAAATTAATTTTAGTTTTTAACCATGACTGTACCAAACCACGGTCAGATTTTCTCTTGAGAGATAACAATTCAGCCAATCTAGAGTAAAACATCTTGCATTCATTTGCCATGCCGCCGTTGATGGTGAAAACTAGAAACTACCGTGTTCTACTTGAAGGTCATTATATTGGCGTTTCTTCTCTATTTCGTTCTTGGTATAACATTGTTTAAGGGTATTGTTTTGGTATATTTTTGCATTTGGATCAAACATCCTGATGTCAAAGAATGTTGTTTGTCCCTTAATCCAGAAACCGCTTGCTTCAATTCGTTGATTTACTCGTTTTTTCATCAAATTCTTCACCCGTTAACGTGTTCAAAGTGGGCTCGATTTATACGTCTTTGCATATTTCATCAAGCAATTTAACAGATAAGTCTCTTAGCTCGTTGTGTCGATAAGTAACGAAACCTCCTTTTTTACAGGACATCGCGTGCTGTAGATCAAACTTGTCTCCGCATGCACATCTTATAAGAAGATTTGAAATGGGTCATGCGTATCGCAATCGAATTGCATCCCAAAACTCTTGTCTTGTTAAGGTGTAATTGAATTCATCTATGGGCAATGCTGTAAGTCAACTGGAGCACCCAGGTTCTTGTATGATTTCAAGTTGTCTCTTTTTATGGTCATTTAGTCGTAATTTAATTTCAATCATCTGTTGGTCGTATGATTCAAAAATTAAATAGAAGACATTCAGCCGAACGTTTAAACATTCGGTCAGACGTTTAAACAAGCGATGTTTAAATGTTCGGCTGCGTGTTTCGTTTTTAAATACAGTAATTAAGTGAGACACGCAAGTGGGACAATAAAACCGTCCCATAATAAGCGGGGGTCCCACACTTAAGTGAGCCCCGAAAAAGTGGGACTTTAGTTAAAAATGTCCGTCTTATCGGGTTTTTGGGGAAAAATCAACAACAGAATCTTTCCGCCCACCAATTCGGCCTTTTTTTACTTCACATGGAATAAATCTTCATGTTTATTGAAACATGTCTCTTTTTTAAAAAAATGCAAACATTCTAATGTGATTTTGAAAAAATAAAATTCGAATTACAAACGTTCGATTCTTTGAACAATCCAGCTTTTTTACTGATGGGACATACAAAAAAAATGTTAAGCGGTTTTTTTTAGCCTAAGTGAGTAAGGGAAATTCAAGGGGAACAAGAAATTTGTTAAAGGGGTCCAACTGTAGGAACCAAGTTGTCCTTTTTAGCTACAGTAAAAACTTCATGTTCGAAGTCCTGATTTTCTTGATTCGCTTCCTTGCTCTCTTCCGTTGAAATAATAAATTTGGTTTCTAGAGCGCTAACCGGTTTCTACTATCATTTTGATATCATTGTCGCCTTTTATATGTAGCTGCCTAAAAATTAAACTTGGAAGAGGCTAGTTTACATGAAATTTTATGTTATTACAAAAACAGTTTATTTATTTATTAATTTTTACTGTTTTTTTGAATGTCAGGAAAGCGATAGTAAAAACCTGTATGGATATCAATATCATGAATTAAATGAATGTTTACGTAAAGTATCTTGGATGGAGAGTGATATTATAATAAAAGATCAATTATCTGCCATTTGTTTATTTCTCAAAGATGGCAAACAGCATTGCATGTGCTCGAGCTGCTTCTGCTCTTCGTCAAGTCCTTTATTCGCAACATACTATATTGGTTAATTCTGTTAAAGGTTCAATATTCCACAAAAATCAATTGAGATCTCTGTCTTACACGCGCTGTCTCTGTAAGTTGCTTTTTCTTTAATTCTTTGGTCCAGTAGCCTTAAGTTTTACGTATAGTTTAGCTAGGGTTAAAGTATGTGTAAAACACACCTCCAACACGCCGGCAATAGGCGTTTCGTAAGTACGTTCATATCTATTTATTTTCAATTTCTAGGCAACTGCAATGTTTGTGCATTTTCTGCACAAGATATTAGTGTTGTTGGGTGCTGTGTTGTTGGACTGATATGCGTGTTTAGAGATTTTCTGATTCAACCGAAACAAAACAAAAATTAAAATATCTTCTCAGCACGAGTTGGGCATAGATGGAATCAACTGCATAGCTTTAGCTACATTGAACAGGCTCTGGTACCTTAGTATGACAATATGAAACAATTCATGCAGAAACTGGTTAACAAAATCAGGAAATTTTTAACTCCCCGCACACAGTCCATGATTATGCATATAAAATATACTAGAGGATGCCTTTTGAGTCAAAGGACAGAGATTCCTATCGCCCTTAGACATGGTTTATAAAATGAAAAAAACTAGAATATAAGAAAAAAGGGCAAATGTCGTTCCGTAGTCTGCCTCAGGGAAGTATAATTGGTGGGAGTTGTTGACCTGGGTTCTGTGGCATCATCAGACCCCAGACACAGAACCCATACCGTTTTCTGCACAAAGTTCTTGCCTTGGACTTGATAGACTCAAGAGCACTTTGTTCTGGGATGAACGGTTGATCGACGGGCAAATGGGGAGATGTTACCTTCATGTGATAGCTGAAGACATGGTGTAATCTCGTGTTATCGCAATCGTAATTGGATATTAGATGTGAGGTTGGGTATATATGTAGTGGAGTCACGTGAGTAAATGGAGGTGGTGATTGGTGGTGTAGTCACTAGTCCTTGGTTTGTGTGATACATAATTAAAACATGGGACCCCGCGCTCGCGTATGGACACGTGGCTCCTGAGAGAACGAGGGTTAACCCGGTCTAACAAGCCCCGGCCAAAACCAAGTACGCTAGAGCAAGTAGGCCCATCGAAAACGATACTGTGGACTTTGAGCAAGTCGGTCTACTGGACTAGGGCCTCAGTGGATGGGTAACCTGACAACTCTGTCCAGTAAAAATAGATCTTGCCCAAAGTCCACTGGAAAGACGTCAAGCATCGTGTGTGCCATGGACTTTGAGCAAGTCTGTCCACTGGACTGGTGCCCTGGTGATGTGCTGGTGGGGGCCATGTTTCATGATCAGTCCGTAAGAGCTTGCCCAAAGTCCACACAGAAGGTTCCAGAGTGTCCTAATGTGTCCACTTTGAGCATGTCAGTCTACTGGACAGGGTAAATGTGGTATCTGTGGATGGGTAACCTGGCAGCTGTCTAGTAAAATAGACCTTGCTGAAAGTCCACTGGAAAGACGTTGGATAAGCGTTGTGTGTACCGTAGACATTGAGCAAGTCTGTTTACTGGACTGGGGCCATAATGAGCAGGGTAGTCATAATGGTGGCCAGCCTGCAAGGACTTGCTTAAAGTCTACACATAGGGATGCGGAGTATCCTAGTGCATCGACTGTGAGCATGTCAGCCTGCTAGATAGGGTGAGCGGGGATTCTGCAGATAAGTAACCTGACAGTTGTCAGTAAAGAAGACCTTGTCTCCATTAAACATTAAGAGGTAGGGTGATGGCGTAATGGCGATCGGACTCTGTAACTCAGATAGAACGAATTTGAAGTGTTGAGTGCAACACAGTATTTTCCTAGTAGAATATATATTATTCTATGAAATTGAATAACAGAGTAAGAGTTGGCGCGTGATGTTGGGTCTAGAGAGTCTTTTTGCTAGTGTTTTAATTTTAAAATATGGTGCAATCTATTATTATTATTATGTCATGAGATATATCATGTTTTGTCTTATAGAGTTTCAAAGCTAAAAGCGAATTTTAAAAGATTTATCATTTATTAAAAGCTCTTCAAACAAAAAAGTATTATTTTGATATACGATACGACGTGCTCTTTCATGAACTCTGTTTATTTTGTAAGTCATATTTATCATAAAATATCCATGTTAATGGACAGTATGCAAATTGAGATTCTATGAATGCTTTCATCAAGATCCTTCTTTTTTCAAAGGTTTGTCAACTACTTATTTTAGCTAAGGCGGTTAGCATTCTGTTAGCCTTTTTGCAAAGATTGTTGACGTGTTGATTAAGATTAAGTTTTTCAGCTGAGCTTTCCTAAATTTGCTTGTTTCCAATTTTAGCCCAAATATGTTCAAATTTATTTCCAGAAACAATTAGATGCTTTTGTTTAATTTCATGTGCCTCATACCACTCAATGGCTAAAAGCGAGTAATGTTCTAAATTTAGTTTTCACAACTATGTTTTCACAACTATGAAAAGTTATGTCATCAGCATAGTTACAAACCTCAGTTTTCTCGTTTAACCAAAATAGATCATTAATATAAATATTAAATAGAAGCAGGAACACCACATACCAGTTCAGATTCACATACACCACATACCAGTTTTAAATTCTAAATTTATTTTTGTTCTTTGCCATATGTTTTTAATGTATCAGAAATGTCCTTGCCCTCTGATAAAATATTATCCTCTTCATCAACAAGGACAATATTTTAATTTCTACAATCTTTCCAGGACCTTTTTGTGACTTTCAGTTTTGAAAAAAGGCAGGGATTTTCTATATTGTGAGATAGATTTTGGATACACCCTGTACAGTACCATTTTGAACTTAAAATTCATATCCCAAATGTATTGGTACAAACCAATATTGATTGATATTGTCAAATAACTCAATGTTAAATCTCTTCATAGCAATGGTTAATGGTACGAAAATAAATATTTTACTATATCTCAGATAAATGTCATCACAGGGATGTAAATGTGACTAAAATTGAATTGGATTACTGCTTAGATTTTATATATATAGAATTATTTAAGGCATTATATTTTAATATTTACCTATTACTATTAAAACTCTACCCACAGTAAGTCACAGTAAGATATTTCATATTAAAGTTGACTGGTAGAGAATAGATGTATAAGTAACATTTACAGGACTCATACAGTAATATTACAATAGTTATAAAATATTTAGTGCCACAAAATCTTTGCTGTCCTTCAAACAAACTTCAAACAAATTTTAAGGCAAAAACAGTGAAAAAAAATTCCTAAACTAAAGTTTTTTATTAAAGATATTTTGATGAAATGTGTTACTTTCACATCCCAATTCATCCCAATATAGAATTTGCTGAGAATTTGCTAGCTGACATTGGTAAGATTGAAAATTCTGACTTGTGTGATTAATTTGCAGAAATTATGAAATTAACGTTGCACCTCAAAAAAGTTCAGTTACAAATCATCTTAACTGTTCCTATTTTCTCTGTACAAGCTATGTTTCATGATACTTTGATAGGAAGCATGTTCACTGTGGGGTTGCATTATCTATATCAAGTGTTACTGATTTCAATCAAGGAAGAAAGTAGATAACTTTTTAAAAAGATGTACGTTTTCATCTTAAAACTGCCTATTTACTTTAAATATTTTAAACATTAAAACCTGCATATTTTTATTTAGGTTCCACATAACAAAATGTTTTGTTTAGGTTTTACTTAGAATATACATGACGAAATAAGAATATTTTGTTACATGATACAAATCTTCTATTATAGGACAATATGACAGATGAATTAACGTTCTGCAGAAAGGGGAAGGATCACACGGGAAACTACAAGCAATTCACACGGGGAAAGTGGGACAGGGGGAATGCATTCTACCTACTGATGGTCTACTATGACTGAACAAGCCCGATCAACAACAACCGTGACTTGACTCAAACCTGCCTGATCTAACCTAAGGATGGTCTACAATGACCGAACAAGTCCAAACACCTAGACGTGGCTCTTGACTCAAATCTGACTTAACCTGTGGTCTACAATGACCGAATAAGTCGCCGATCAACCACGACCGTGCGCATTGACTCAAACCTGCCTGACCTAAGGATGATCAACAACGATCGCACACGTATTCATTTCGTATTCATTTCGTATTCATTTCGTATTCATTTCGTATTCATTTCGTATTTTACTTCCGTTCTCTCTACTGTCAAATTTACAACACAACTCACGTGACATATATACTCTAATGCATATTTACATTTGTCATCTCATTTCATTTTCTCATTTTATTTCACTTTCATTTCCTTATTTTATTTCACTTTCATTTCACTTTCCTTCCACTTTCATTGCATATTATTGTGTTCTCTTGTCTTACTCTCTCACTCTACCTACAAGAAAATGACATTGCAACTTGTGCCTATTTTCGATGAAAGAAAACCATGGAGCTGTTGAACCTTCGACTGTCACTTTCTTTGTGCTTCCAAAGCTGCTGTTGTGACGATATTGCCCGACTTGTCGTTTAGTGTGGTGTTACATAAAATAGAATTATACATTGCATTAATTAAGGCTATTAAGTATACTTGCATAATTCTCAGAACACTGGGCTGGGTGGGTGGGGCAAAACGTGTCAGACAGTGACTTGATACACTTAAACATACACTAGATAGTAAACCTGGTGTATAAAATAACCCAACGACTCATAACATTACTTCTTTTGTGGCTGTCGTAGCATTCTGCTTCCTTTTATCTCCCAACATAAAAACCTCAAGTTTTTTACTGATTGTGACAGGGAGCCAACATTTCTGCCACGGTTAACACTGGATGCCGACTCACAGGGAGCCAACATCTGTTTTATACTCGCCGAGTTAGCATTTAAGTGTGACTGCTCAACTACGGCATTAATGTACCATGTTGAATTATGGTAGTATTGCTAGTTTGAAAATCATAACAAATCACGC
>JAULBZ010006886.1:0-11982 GCA_032360805.1 Neoturris breviconis | reverse complement strand
TTACTTTCGCGAATGGGGCCAAAATCCGCGAAAACCGCGAAAGTTAATGCCCGCGAAAGTTAATGCTCCTAAAGTAACTAACAACACGTTTTTTTAAGAAAAAAGAAAAGAAAATAAAACTTTATAAGAACCAGTGCTGATTTATTTTAGGCCCAAAAAATAAGAAACAAAGTACAAAAATTTGTAAACGGTAAACAAACAACAATCTTTCGTGGATTTTACTAATAGCATTTAAACAGTATTTGGACAAACTAAATTCTTTTCACAGAAACAGAGTAAGTTACAAACCGTTTCATTTTTCAGATCAAATTCAACCTTTAACTAAACGCATCCTATGCGTGAACAATCTCGCCGGTATTACGTTCCTTAGCACATCAGTTACAATCGGGTTAGTATGGGAGTCGTTACGAGAGTCTCTCTGGAAGGGGCTAAGCGCTCTCTCCTTCGCGTTATTAAAGAGCCCAGAGGACTTCAAGTGAATACTAAATAAAAAACCCTGTGTGGTGGAGATTCTTAGTCTTATTCAAACGGTAATTGATTCATGATAAAATGTATTGTTCGATCATATGATCTTATTTCAATTGTTTGCATAATAAACATACAGAATGTAATAGATGAGATGTTTTCACAAAAAAAATATCATTTGACAAATAATTATTTGCTATGAAGGCGAGCAGTGCAGAGAATTAACAACCCAAAATTTATTTATATGTGTATAATTTTTTTTCATTGGAAGTCGTAAGACATTTAAAATTACGAAGGCTAACACAGCAGTAAACATTTTTACATATAGCTAATACACATAATATATTTAAGACCAAAAAACAGGAATAATTTCACATAAAAAGTTCTGTCGTTTGTCTGTGTTTATTCTAAACAGGCAATATGCTAAGAGCATTTACATAGCATACAAACTGAACAAATCTGACAGAGGAATTATAGAAGAGGGAATCTGCAAGACAACTCAGCTTTCGACTATGACAACAACAACAAAAGCTACACAGATTGGGCCATTTTTATCTTGTTGCTTTTTGCCTACTTGAGAAGGAAAATCTTCACTTTATCACTTCTTATAGCCAGTTTGTATCTGCTTTTCTAATAAAAGTGAAAGTTCAATTCAAACTTCCACCAAATAGGTTTAAACACTCTTCTCTTCTTTTCGCAGAGAAACTGAAGTAAAGGTGCATTGTACTGCTTAGAATCAGAGAATTTAGAACCCGCACTGGCCGAACAAACAAAAACACTCGCCAAGTTTTGGTATATAATTTGGAGCCAACTCGACTAGAATCAATGCCTCGATGTCAATTTCTGTTATCAGGTTTTAACACGGTGCTGTATTAGCCGGGTGGGAGTGATTCATTGCAAGAATTCGTTGCGGAAGGACGGAAGGAGACAGGATCGGTAAACCAAACAATCTCCACCTTTAGCTAGATTGAATAAATGTGTTTAAAGGAAGTTTGATTTAACGGATGTCTACTGTAGTACAAACATTTCAATAAAAAACTGTCCTGATCTTGCTTTTATATAGAACCAAGTGATCAGCCTTGTAGGTCTACTGTTTTCAATAGATTTAAGTCGTGACGGAAAGCTGTGACTTCAGCTGCACGTCTCCGCTTTTACTTTAGAAACAATATTCGAGAGGAGGAGTCTATTCGCGAGGCATATCAAAATCCGTAAAAAAAAAGAGGGCGTTTAATAGTCGAGGTAGGAAATAACACGGGACAGTTAAAACTTGATATTTGAATTAAACGCCCAGAGCGTTAAAACGATCATTTACTTTCTTTGCACATTGCTTAGTCTCGGGTTTCGCTGATTTTGTGTCACATGTCTCATAGTTATCCTATATAAGTGAGAAATACCATGAAAAATAAAGGTTAAAATTGTTCTTTGGGTATATAAAGCCCATGCAAATGGGGTAAATAGCCCTAGGCAGGGGAACGAGGTTGCATTGTAACGAAACAAAAATTTCGTTTCTTTATCAGAGGGCGGTGGAAAAGGTTTTCGTGTAACTTAACATGACACAGATCCCGCGAAATGTTCGGAAAATGGCGCATATATTTTGAAAACAAACAAATTATTTTCAATATTGTATACCTGACCAACCTGACCTGACCTGTACCCACTTCCCTGTATCTGTTTGTTTCTCATATCCCCCCACCCCCACCCCACCTGTGTTATGTGTTACTGTATTACCTCTAATTTTTAGTTTAAATTCCCATTGGAGAATCTATTATTCAGTATATTGTGTACTTATGTTAGGAATATATAGTCGATCCTTGCCTGCTACACCATATATGACGTTTAAGACAATTAGAGAACGTACAGTAACCCGGGTGGCTAAAAACGTTGAACAAAATTTCGAAATTTTGCAAAAAGCGTATACCTCTGATTTTTTATCGTATAAAGTATGTCAATTAATATAACCGATTTTAATGCGTCAAAAACATTTGAAATCTTAAGATAGCTATTATAGATAGAGCACTCTGACGGAAATTAAAACTAAACCATGATGCATATAGCTGCTACCCTATAAGTTTTTCATTCTAAACTGCTAAACTTCATCGTATCGTTACTTTTGGATTAGAGTTTCTTCCTCCTCCGAACATGTCCTTTCCCTGAACAAATTAATTTGGTCAGACTTGAAACTTTCGAACTTTCAGCTGTTCCCTGCCCCGGCAGGCTGGAAAACACCCTGACTTTCTCCCCTGATCCAAACGTTTTGTATATATATATAGAGAGAGAGGAGTCGCCCTTTATGGAATGACTGCAGTAGCTTCACATTCGAAGTTTGTTTTTCTCAATCTTATCCAGCAAATAACTGTTTTTTCGTTATCTAAACCATTAACGGGTAGCAGCCAATCAGTTGTTTCCAAACTTTCAGAAGAAGATTAGCAAATTGAAATCGAAATTGTGAGTATTTACTTTACCTTTCAATGTCGATAGAAATTTTGCTACATTTTTTCGAAACAGGTGATCAAAAAGGACTCCTCTCTAGACATTAAGTCATCCAGCATAATATTCCTGTATTGTTGTTTAGTGTAACATAAATATAATAAGAATGCCCGAAAAAGTAATTTATCAGTCAACATTTCCTCCAGAGCTGGATGATTATGAAGACAGAAATGAAAAGTTGGGTGAAGGTTTGTTTTTTCCATATACAGGTTATTATTAAGGCATTCACAGAACTATGTGATTGGAGGCCATCAGATTTGTTATTCCAAAAATTGAAGGCAATCTGTGAAAGAGTCATCTCAATAAACTTTCAGATTCCAGTAGTCGAAATAAAATAGTAAATAATCACTGCAGAGGATGGATCTTTGAGCATAGCTCCAGGTTTTGTAGCCTAAAGCAATGCTCAAGAGTCAATTATTTGCTCTCATTTCAACTGCTGCATAAATGTAACTGTCAGACATTTCTGGTGGAGGAGTGTTTTAAGTAATTCGGAACCATTTCGTGGTGATATTCTAGAAGGGCTCATCATTTTTTTTTCGATTTTGTCCACTTGGTTCCGAGTTTTAGGCAAAAAAAGGTCCAAATTGAGTTTTCGGTTCAGTGGACCGAAAAGGCGTGGTACCGTCCTGAAATTTGTTTATGGCATTCTATTTTATGGCCATTATAATACAAAAACAGTACTAAAAAAACATAGAAAAGGCAATTCCAATATATATATATATATATATATACATAGTGTATGTACATACACCACATAACAGGGAAATTTGTCATTTCCCATCTGATTATAATACTAAATGATTTACACATAAGTTTTCCCAAACAAAAAAATAAAATATTTTGTTGCTTTTATATTCTTCGTATATACATATTTTTTCATCATCTTTCCCTGTTTGATTTTAGAAGTTAACATGACAGATATATCTATCTTCAATATATATATATTTAATATTTATAACAAAAATATTTGTGATTTTGTGATTTTGGCGCCTTACAATATAATCAGTATAACTAAGAAAGCTAAATTTAATATCATTCAGAAGCTTTAAACAAAATGTTTTTTCTAACAAAAGTTATGAGAAATACTATGAAAAAGTCAATAATTTGGCGACAACCTGCAAAAAAAGGCAAACATCAGCATTTTTTCAAGAAATTACTACCATCCAAAATTTCAGTTTCATAGCAGTTGTCAATATCGTAATAACTGTCTCAATAGACCCCCCATGTAAAATAGGGTTAAAACAATTGGCTAGCTTCCTTATAGGCTTTGTAAGCCTTCCCTGTAAAATATCATGTTTATTGAAAATGTTCTAGTTGTTTCTATATGGAAACAGCCTTTAAATAAATCCAAATTTGGCAATCTAATATTCCTTACAACATTGAAACGGACATTACTTATTGTCAGCCACAAAAAACACTTTTTATATAATTTTCACTGATTTTGAAGGTAAAATTATAAAGCTTGGTAACAGTGTTTTTTGTCAAAAACTGTTAGAGACCTAATTAGTCCCAAGTAAAAACAGACTCTGCGATGGAACGATCCTGAATGTGTGATGTCATGGACGCTAGACAGTATTGCAATCCATTTAAAAACTTAGTACTTTTATAATTATATAAAAATTTGAAAACAAATAATAAATAGAAACCAGCTCAAATGAAATAGAACCCAGAAAGAATAATTTAATTCAACATGCACAAAATAGAATGTTTAAACAACAAACTTTCTATAGTCAACAAACTTTCGTAAACACAAAAACGAAAACGCAAAGAAACTAAAAGGAGTTTTCTTTTCTGCCTCTCCAAAAATGATTTAGCCTACAAAGTTTAAAGAAAGAATCATAATCATGATGTTACTCTATGGTATGTCTGTATATATGAGACTTTTAAATATTCCTGCAAGCTACGAAAAGATCTAATGATAAAATGAAGGAAGAGGAAAATTTGTTGGATGTATTTTGTTCAAAGTTAGTTAATGTAGTAAAGGTTGTCTTTGATGGGACAATGCATAATATAATAACATAGGTATTTAAATATATGTACACAAAGACAATGTTGTATTAGTCCTATAACACAATTTCCACAGGAGCACCAAAGCATTTCCAAACGACTGCTTTCTATATTTTTCTCTTCGCTTGCCTCAGTTAACTTTTGATAGTCTATTTGGAAATATTTTTCTCAGTTCTGCAAGCTCACAGTTAAGTAGTCTCCAATATTTTGACTGGGAGATGAAATCATCAGTCCCACAATCAGGTAAACCTTCATCAATCTCACTGGAATTACAAGAGCTACTTACCACTATCTCTTGTACGTGAGACATTTTTTTTTTAATTTAGTGCCCATGACGTCACAAGAACAGTTTTAACAATGGGAGAGTACATAAATATTATAGACTGTTTCTATCCACAGTACGCTCATGGGGAAAAATGAATATATTTGTCTAAATTTGATAACTTTATTGCATAAAACATTTTCAAATTTGATTTACTAAAAACACTAGTTTTTGGTTCATAATTTTGAGCTGATTCCAGAATCAATTAAAAAAATAAAAATAATAATAATAATCCCAGAAACTCATTAGATCCAAATAGCTTACTTATTACCTTCCACTTCTATCAGGTGTGACTTTATTGTTTTAGGAGGGTTTGCCGAAGTTCATTTAGCTGAACATAAACAAACAGGAATGAAGGTAAATCATTATTTTTTATTATACAGTATTGTTAAAATAATGCTTGTTTTTTAATTAATTTTTTGGATAAACCATTCGATCATGATCAACAGGTATTAAAGTAAACGTTAATATAATCTGTATATTATCAGCTCTGTAGCTGAAACTTGCAAAACATTCCTTGTTGTTTTCAGGAGTGAATTACGTTGATATATAAAACCCCTTCTTTTGCAAAATATTAATCATATTATTTAGGTTGCTATTAAAGTAATGAACAAGAAAATGTTGAAAAAAATGGTATGTGTACTTTGTGTTGTTGCTGGTGGTTTTTTTTGAGGGGGGGGGGGAGTCCTTTTTAGCATGTCAAAGACCATTTCTATGTTTATGCTTTGGTGATAGTGATAACTTTCTTTATTTTCAACAACAAAGTTTGGATGGGCTATTGCTATCACTTTGTGGCGGCAGTGGCAGCATCCCACTTTTCTTAATAGATCATGTTCTAAAAGTGCTACCATTTCTAAATTTGCTACCAGCAATCATGGCGATATCTTAGAAGGGCTACCATTTCTAAATTTGCTACCATGTTTTGATTTCGTCCAATTCGTCCAAGTTTTGGGCAAAAAGGGTCCAAATTGCATTTTCGGTCCAATTGACAGAAAAGGCGTGATACCTTGTTATATTTTCTATAGGCATTCTAAGCAATATTACGGCACCGCTGGCCAGTTTTTTCGACTCAGGACAGAGTGTCGGTGAAAAAGGCCCAATTGTTTATTTGACCTGAAACTCTACCATCTTAATAAAAATATATTTCAAACACTGTATAATGTGTGTATGCAGATTATATTTATGTACTTAGATTTAGCTTTCACTTGGTTTGGTGGACTACTTTCACTACCGTACCTTTGATTTTTATTTTTAGCCCACCAAACAAAATGTGGATGGGCTATTGCTATCACTCTGCGGTGGCGGCGGTGGTCTGCTTTTCTAATATACCATGTTCCCAAAGTGCAACCATTTTGAAATTCAGTACCAGCTTTTGTGGTGATATTATGGTATTCTAGGCAATATTACTAGATTGCTGACAAAATCTTTTTTGATTTCGTCTACTTGGGACTGAGTATCAGCAAAAAGGAATTTTTTCAAAAGCAGACATTTAGAAAATTTTAAACATCGATTCTTGTGAGGTTTTGACCACATGCACCCAAATAACATGCTAAAAGATAAGGTAGAAGTGGAGACTTAGTTGAGAATTTGAATTCTATGAGGTTTTAACCATATTCACCCTAAAATCATACCCAAACGATAAGGGAGAAATTGAGACTTTTTTTAACATTTTAATTTTCTATGAGACATTTGCAAGGCACCGCAAGACCGTGGTGTTTTATACTTTAAAAAATAATTTTGCATGTAAAAAATAGAGGGTTGAAAAGGGGCGCATGCGCCTTTTTTAGGTCAAAAGTCGATTAGGAAAACAATTCAATTCCGTCGATGCTCCAGTTAAGAGTGCTGCGCCCTTATGCGAGGTAATAGGGTATGTATATATATATATATAAGTAAAGTGATGGTGTCATATTGGACTTAGTGTGATCAAGATGGTGACTGCGGTAATCACCAGAAGTTTGACACAATGAATTAATTACCATAGCAACCACTATTTTAATTACAAAAAATCTTAATTGCTATTATTTTATTCCCAAATCTCCGCATATGTATATATATAAACATTTTTAACATGAATTTTATCATAGCTTTTAACACACCACTGATGAATGTTGAAAGGCCTTTAGTGTAAATATTTATAAAAATTGTTTATATAAGAATTATTTATAAATAATTTCGTAGTTTTAACTTCCTGAACACACCATTACTTTACTTATTCGTTATCACTTACACTATAATTAGTGATTATTTGATCTTAATTGGGCCTCTGCTTAACTAAACCATATATATCATTATTTTTTTAAAAACCCTTAGAATGTTTAGACTAAGCCTCCGCGATAAAACCAGAAAGATCAATTGACCCTTACAAGCCTAAAATTATTGTTGGAATATTATACTATACTGCAAAAACACTATCCTACAGGTGATGTGCAGTTATTTTCAGGCTTTCTTTCCTTCCTATAGTGTTTGCACTGTCACTAATCTTTGCATATCTAGGGTGATTTACATCGAGCTTATCGTGAAATAGATGCCATGAAACGATTAGGATGTCACCAACACATATGTCAGCTATATCAAGTTGTTGAAACTGATCATGATATCTATCTCGTTCTTGAGGTAAGGATTTGTATATATTTATGGAGGGTAGACTCATTCTTGTGACTGAATCGCCAACATAAGTACCTCACATAAGAATAGTTCTAGAGAAAGAAGTTTTTTTTCCATGTTTTGGTAAAAGTGAAAGCAAATGATTAGCAAATGGATACTCAGATATTTCACATAATAGTACTCAAAAAATAACTGTAGGACATTACCTGCTACAGAGTGTTTTTTGGTACAGTTTTCAGCTACAAAGGTAAAAACTACTCAAAAACACTCCTCCACCAATTTTGACATTCTCATTAAATGTTTTTCTTTAGCATATATCTGGTGGAGAACTGTTTGATTATATTGTATCAAAAGAAAGGCTATCAGTGAGTCTATTACTTCATTAACTTGCTGATAGGAATATACAAGGAATTTTTACATGTTAACGATCTCAGAACCATTTCATATACCCAAACTTTTATGGTTGGACCAGAAGTATATAATCGGGGATGCAAACCTGTTTTAACAAACTGTAAGGCCAGTCATACTACATGAATATAAAAATATGTGTCCAGACTTGGAAAGGACTTTGTGGTTTTCGTGTGATATTATGTTAAGTGATTTATCTTTCCTTTCCTAAATAGTACTAGATAGACATACAATATGTACCGTAGAAAATATATATATGGACAAACAAAATAGATTACCTTATAATTAACTTCTTCCTTGTTTAAACGACCACCGGGAATTCGAAATACTTTATTAATGCCCCTCCCAATGAATGTCCCTCATTTAATTGCAGGGTGTGATGTGAATTTCTACCAATGGAATGTTGATTTTTAAATAAACGGCCAGTGCATTAAAACGGTCATTTACGATATGAAAGATAAACTGGACTTAATATTTATTTTTTACTCTTTAAGTCCTAATTCAGAGAATACTAGATTTTTAAACATTAAGTATTATTTCCTGATGTTTTATTTCAGGAAAAAGAAGCAAGAAGTTTCTTCAGACAGATTGTATCGGCAGTTGCATATATACATTCAAAAGGATTAGCCCATAGGGACTTAAAACCAGTATGTTTTCACGCTTTTTTTCATCCTGTCTGAAGTTATTATGTTAATAGATTGATGTTTCTACTAGTAATTATTATATCTCAAAAAGTGTAGTCACAGGTAATACAGCCCAAAGATACTGCAGTAGCAGCGCATACTCCCGAAGAACAGTTTATGGCCTTCTGCAAGTTGTAAATTTATTTTCTTCAGAAATTTTCAAGTTTGAATTCTTAATAATTTATCATTTCTTTTTACATTATGCAAGTAGCATAATTGTGAAAATTGTGTATGATTTACCATTGTATATCAATGCCCAATAATGATGTTACATTTGATGATGTTTGTATATTTTTTAGGAGAACATGCTTTTGGACAGTAATAATGTAAGAGGATATTTTAATATGTACTTTATTATAATACAATGTAGCTTTAACTATGATCAAAATAAAGTTACAGAATAACTTTTTTTCCCCTTATACCCAATGAGAATTTTTTGTATTACTAATCTGCACAAGTATGGTGAAGCAAATTTATTTTAACACCTGCAAAAACTATTGATGTAGTTTTCTAAATATTTATTTATTATAAATAACTCACAAATTTTTGTAGTCGATCTTAATTCGTTATGATTCCACACAAACTAATTAAATGGGTCAAAATAAGCTGTAAATATTAACATTTTGTGTTTGCGCTTACTCTTACAGTGCATCATGCAGTGTGATGATTCATTTAATTTCTTGATAGAGCATCAAAATAATTGATTTTGGTTTGACATCAAATCCAAAGGAGAGTATACTGAAACCTTTAGTAACATGTTGTGGTTCTCCTGCATATGCTGCACCAGGTTAGCATTTGTACCCAAGCCTGGAAATAACTAATGTCTATCACCCATGGAGCCAGCTGAAAACTGCTCAAAGATACAGTTATTTTGAGAGTTGCGTTAGTACATTGATAAAATATTTTATGGATGAAGAGTATTCTGGTATAAACCAGTTTCTACTGGTTAGCCTGCCAAAAATATTTGGATGGACTATTGCTATCACCTTGTGGCAGCAGCGACTCAACTTTACTATTTTAAAATTTAGTAGGCAACATTTTAAAAAGACACAAAACATTTAAAAAATATTTCCAGTCAGGACTTAGCTCTTACGATTTCAAAAAATAATTCGATTCATCCGATTCTTCTGTTTTACTTAATTGTTGCCACATGACTAATCTGATCTACAGATAAAGATCGATTCTCCCTTAAGGCTGAAATACACGATCATTTTTAAATGATCATTTAAAAATGACTGTGTATTTCATGAAAAAATTAAGAAAAGTACCGGTCATTTCAAATGATTTTAAAATGATCATTTAAACATGTTTGACTTTCATCATTTTAAAATAATGAAATATGATAAAATGATAAAACTTTGAATAGAAAATTCTAGACTCTATTGCTTTCCTCAAATTTTTATGGCACCAATTCGTTAAACAGTTTATTTTAGCATACAAAAGAAGACTCTTAAACGATTCGTGTAGTCAGGTGTTCACATCATTTTAAATGATGAAACAAAATGATCATTTTAAAATGGTCGTGTATTTCAGCCTTTAGTCTGTTTACTTCTCCTGTTAAAGCACGTTGACACCAGAGTGTGTTAATACGAACTGCATTAATATGTATGGTAATTTATGTATCATTTATTTATTCCAAATATTCCTGATTTGACTCTTAATTATGTTTCTGTTGCATACTATATATTAATGAATTCTGACGTAATGTATCACATTAACTGCAGAAGAAAACAAACTATGTGAGATCTCTGAAAGAATTAAACATAGCCTGTGGAAGAGGCTACACATGGCCTCCTCTCTGTAGAAGAGTGAAAAAGCTTAGCTTTTTTTCCTATTATGAAATACCAAGAGTATAATAGCATATTTTATGACGGTAGCACCGTTACTTGTCGAGTTTCAGAAACTCTTTAATGAAAAATTTGCTTTCCTGGTGAGATTTTTATAAAACCTTTGTCATGACTATGAAAGAGAATGCAATTGTTTTCTAGAATGTGAAGATGTAATTAATAAATCTTTTCTCAACCAAAAGTTATGACTCCTTAAAATTATAAGTAGTTTCCATGATTTGCATAAAATAGCAAGGGGTAAAAAAGTACCCCCTCTCCTTCCTAGTAGTGGCCTCGGATTTAAGAGGGGGAACGATAAAAATAAGGTAAATGCTAAGTGTCTTCGAAGGTATGTTTGATGAAACGTCTATCTTCATTTCCATTTCTCTCATTTTCGGTTTCATTTTTGCAAATCTCTGACGGAAAGTGTGTTTTGATTTATATGCGTTCTAAATAAAACTGGCTAACTTTGCGCATAAATTCTTCACAGTAGTATATATTCTTGACTGCCGATCAAATTTTTGTCTCTGTAATAACTATTGTTTTGCACATTAAATTCTCCATGGTAACACTTATTCTTAACTAGTAATCAAAATGTTCATCTCTATAATAGGTATTGTTTTTTGCGCACTAAATCTCTACAGTAATTATTATTTTCAAAGTGTCACGAATATAAAATTCTAGTTACTATAACGACTAATATAAGTTCAACTCTCTTCAACGAAAAACTATTGTTAAAAAATTTGTGGTCTATTGTGTTGAGTTAAAAAGATTGACTCAATTGGAAATTTATAAGAGCGAAAATGAAATTACTTCAGTTTTTTTAAAATAAATCTTCACGTTTTTTAAATGTAAACAGCAGCAAACCGTTGGTAGCTAAACCTCTAGGAAATTCTCAACACAGACGTCTCCAGTAAAGTTCAAGCAGTATTGATTGGCTCGTATAATTCTTTACCTTCCAATAAAATTTATAAAAGCGAAAATGAAGTTACTTCAGTTTTTTTCTTCGTTTTCTTCGTTAATAAAGTTTTTTAAATGTAAACAACAGCAAACCGTTGGTAGCTAAACCTCTAGGAAATTTTCAACTCAGACGTCTCCAGTAACAGGGTGGCCAGCGGTCCTGGAAATCCTTGAAATCCTGGAAATCCCCTGGAACTTTTATCTAGTCCTGGATATCCCC
>JAULBZ010006885.1:0-11983 GCA_032360805.1 Neoturris breviconis | reverse complement strand
CCTTTTGATAATAGGTGAACTATCTTTATTTACTCTTATGATAATACTTGCTTCTGCTTTTGCGATAGGAATCCATTTGTGTCGTTTTGCAAAACAATCAGTATCAATTTTGTTCAGACCAGCACGTGCATCATCAAACTTAACATATATTTTAAGAATATTATGATTTGAGTCAAAATAAATAATGCAGGTTCAACTAATTCTCCGTAAGGCTCAAACGCTCGTTTATTTCTGTTGACAATATCAATAAAACCCAATTCTTGTAACTATATGTGACCCAGTATTATTTGAATTTAAATCTTATTTGTTATGAAAACAGCAAATGAAACATAAACAGCAAATGGTGCGGATATTTCTCCGGAAATTTGGCACGGTTAGGCACATAATATCGTAAAACAGCTTTCACTTGGCAACACTTCAATTTTTTCTTGGAATGCATTAGAGGAATAGTAGATGGATAATTGGAAGCACTATGATTAATTTCCAAAAGTAATACAGTTGGTTGACTGTCATTTACAGAATCATTATAATGTTTTGGCAGTAGATAATACTGGGCTAAAACTATCGAAGATACCAAATTTGCCACTTGAAAATGTACGATTTGGTCTATCCAAATATTGATGGACCATGTTTCGTTTAAAAACACCGACACTATCTTCAGGTAGTTCCTCGATTTCTTTCTTACTGCGAAAATTTTAAAGCGATTCTCAGGTAAATTACTATTTGCAAAAATTACTCCAGGGAAGGTTTTTCTAAGCCATAGCTCAGACATAAATATACACACAACTTCTTGAACTGAACATTCTCTTTTGTCTGAATAAGCCCTTGCAATAGATTTCATCTGCTCTATATTATTCGAAAAATAAGCGAACATATATCTTACAGCTATGTAATGATTAGACACGGGTTGTATAGCTATATTTTCTTTCCGATCTATCAAAAACTCATCAAAATAAATATTGACAAAACATGAGGAAAGTGCCTCGTAGTAATCATCTTCGGATACTGTAATTCTTGTAAGATCTTTTTAATGTTTGGAACTTCCTCAAAGTTATCATTTTGAGGGTTAATAATATTTAGCTTTCTTTGGTTTAAATTTGTATCAATATATTTCTTAACCTTGCTAAGCAATAAATTGCGTTGTTCAATGATTTCTGTTTTCTGTTCCATTGGCAGGTCTTTCGATAAAAGAACTGCAATACTGGTTCGATTAGTAAAAGAAACGACTAAAATGGTATCTGCAACTGGTTTTTACATTTTCGACTTGACCTTGAATGAGAATGAATTTGGTATGTTGTCACTAGTTTATGAAGTTCAAAATTTTCATCCATATCTGGAACATATTCTCTAATTATTGCATCTACAAATCTGACGTACTCATCAATATTATCCTTTGTCAAGAGTGGGTGCATTTAAAACCCATAAAAAAGAATGGATATGAGGGCTACCACGGAAAAAGACTTCAACTCTGTACTAAAAAAGTCTCGCTAATAACACTAGATTGAGATTTAATTAATGCCATCGTTCGAAGTAACTCATGTTATTAATAGCTTCTCTTCAGAGAAGTTTTCTCCTTTTAGTTTAGAACCAAATAATTTATAGGGACAGAACTTTACCTTATGCCATTGGAATTTAAATGGGATGTCTGACTTTTCCTAATTTTTAATCTTTGGCATTTCCAAAAAATAGTAGACCAAAACAAATTAGATTTTTTTTTTTTTACTTTCTTTAATATGACATGTCACACTGTTGGATTCAAAATTTTATGTTGATGTTTATTTTACATAAAAAGGTACTCGTGAAAAGTTTTTGCTTCAAAACATTTTACTTGTACAGAAATGAATTTTCATACCCAAGATAAGCTTTGGCGTCATAACTATGAAACAATAGGGCACCTGCTAATTATTTTTATTTTAAAATGAAGTTTATAGTTTGAAGATACGTACGTAGCCGTTCAGATATTTTGGAGGAGGGGGGGAGGCTCACCCACAGGCTCTCAGAGCTCTAAAAAACCTAGGCTTTATACGGTTAAATGTACACAATTACCTTTTTTGGTTAAATTTTTAATATCTATGTCAAATGGATCAGTGATACATCAGTGATTCTTTCCTCTAAAAACAGAAAATGTTTGTCAAACAAGATGGCTGCCACACAGTGAGCATAGAAAATACATAATTTCCTACGACTTCAATCAATTATATCTCCACTAATATTCATTCTTATGGAGTCAAATCTTCAGAATATGTTCTCAGCAATATGAACTTTCATCTTGACTATAGAAGGAAAAAAAATCTGAGGGTGATTTTGTACCTTTAAGGAGAACTGATATTACGTGTATAGACGAGTGCATTGTTGAAGAAATTGTTGGTTTTTCTTTCTGGTTTTGAGCAGGTCTGTTCTAGTATAGTCTTAGAATCTCCCTTTTGCAGTGTAATAGATGGTGATTTGTATGCAAAATATACCAACATGATCTTTATTTTTATAAGCCAACTAAATCGGATAGTTTACGCAAACATTCGTTTTAAAAATCATTTTCTACCTCCGTGCAAAAGGAAAGTATGGAATTATAAACGTGCTCGAGTAGATCTCATTAAAAGGATTATTGTAGCTAAAATTACCCCTAGTTACCGGAAAAAACTCCTCCATGTACTTAAGGCGAATTATAGGGTCGTAATTAAAAATTAAATTTAGTTTTATTGTGATTCAGTATCAATCAGACTTTTTTCACATAAATCACTGGAATGAATAATGCATTGAAATAAGATCATTATTTTGTAAATTTTATGACGTCATTAGTCATATTAACATATTTTAGACTTAAAATTCAGTTTTTCGCTTCGCTTGTTGTGATAAAATGGAATCATTCCGGCATGGTTTTCGATTAAGTGTTCACACTTGAAACGTAATGAGATCGTTCCGAAATAGTTTCTATCTGACAAGTGTGAACATAGTCTTAAGGGGATGATAGTTAAAAGTCAGCAAACGTAGGAAAAATAAAATTCTAGCTTAAAATGGACAACATTGACAACCATAACTAGCTAGGTAAGCAGGGTGCAGGGATAATCTTTCATGTAAAATAGAACACTCACAAACCATGTGTCCCAACAAGGTACTGCACTATAGAGACAATTTCCTGATGCTTCTGACCTAAGGTAAATAACATTATTCAATTGGATCATAGAAATAAACACTTAGCTACAGTAAGTTATGCGAGGAACTTTACAACGAAAACGAGTAGGTGTTTTACTGAATATTGTCGAGAGAAGAAAATACAATTCATATACACGGTAAACCATTCTAGCATTATATTTTATTTCAAAATGCTCCGTAGCTCTAAATTAAAGTGGTAAAAGAGAAATTTTGTAAAGTTTCTCGCAAAATAAATATATACTGTACAGTAGTATAAGATTGTTTTTTGTAAGAGCAACGTTTATAAGAACATGAGCTGAAATTTTGGCAAAAGTTAAGAACATGGCAAGAAAAAAACATCTATATGAACATCTATACAAAAACCAAAAATATGAATAACGAGGTTCCTGATGAGATTATGACGTGTTCTTATATAAAAAAGAATGTGTATAAATTCATTGATATTAACTAGCTCCAGTGAAGAAGACATCTCATGAATATCGATTCCACTTTTAAATAATATTAGCATGGAAAAATATTATGATGACAATGTACAGGTAAAAATGTTATTACAGCTATAGAAGGATGTCACCCTAAGCCGACATGGCAGTGGGTTCCGCCTACTCCTTATATATTGCTACATAGTTCACTCTCAAATTCAACGGCAGGTCTGAGAGCTAACAAATCGTTACAGTGACTTTTCATAAAAAAACAGAGAATTAACATGAATGAGCCTAGCTAGTAGAAAAGAACACTGAAACGGATATATACGAATATATACGAATATGAAAATAACTAGATAAAACATCAGAAAAGCATGTAAAACATCACAAATAAAGCTTGAAAAGAAACAAAATAATGTCTTAAACTCTGGCTCTATCTGTCTATTGAAGGAACTATATTTTTTCACTTGTTTTTGACTTGCTTAATAATAATAAAAACAAACTATGTGTTGTGTCTCAGTTACCCTTATCATAATAAAAAAAAGTTCTGTGCTGGATATGAAATAGGGATGTCAGACGTTTGATCACATTCTTACCACCAAGGTCCTTCAGAGATTAAAGAATATAACAGAGGCTCCACACAATTTCATCTTTCATTAGGCTTAAGTTCATAAGAACTGAGGCTAATTAAATATAGTATAAAGACCTACTGAGTGCAATTAGAAAAAACCGCTTTGTTATTCCTCTATACCAAGACGTAGGGACAGGCTAGGGAGCAAAACATCTGCTGCAATATTTCTTTTCAGAGACCCATCACGTAACTTTTCCATGAGCACAGTTTGTGATAGTACTGGCAATGACTGAAGTTTTGCAATAAGCTTGCCATACAACAACTTTAAATCATCTTTATTTCCACGCTATTAAACTGGAGCCTGGGAATGAAGTTCATGCTACTGAAAAGGGTTTGAGGTAATGTTTGTATTTTTTTGCAACTAAAAGGCAACATTTTTACCCCGTAATACTTGCAACGAAGCCGCAACGAACCGAAAGAGAAAGAGGGTAATAAAAAATAAGCAATACTATAGGTGGGAACATACCCCCTATTTTTAACTACAAGACGTAATCTGCGGTTTACCGATAGGAAACTGAAGCTGAATATGTGCGCCAGAGAATCGATTGGTTCTCATAAATGTGGAACTGATTCGTCAAAATTTCGCAACATTTGTCAGATTCTTCAGAGATTTGATAGAGAAGCAAATAAATATTAGCCTAAGTGAAGCACGCTGATCGTAGGGAGGCCAGAGGTTTAAAAGGTCCCTGTTTACGCAGTAATATGTAGGGAAGCAAATTCGCAACAAAGAGAGTGCGTCGATATAAGACATAGCTGAGAGCACGAAAAAAAAAATTAAAATATAAAATAGAACATAAATTTTGTTCAGGTCAAACAATTCGGCAGAGTATATTCCTTTGCACTATGGATAATAAGGCTTCGTTGCGCAACTAAACCGACGAATCCTCTATCCGCCCCGGACACGGAATAAAATGGTCATAAAAAAATAAGAAATAATCAAAAATCTAATTAGTTTCCTAAATACGTTTTCTAAAGAGATAGTTAGCATTGGCGTAATGTGTGTAGGGGCGGATCCAGAATTTTGTAGTCCTTAGTCATAAATCTAAAAAAAGTAGCAAAGCTTTTACAGCTGTGGGTCTTGGGGGCACTGTAAGCCCCCCCAAGTAGGGTCTGGGAAAAGCCCCAAAAATGTTCGCAATTTGGAGCTATGGGAGGGTCTAAAATATGAGTCGGATCTACAATCATGGTCATAGATATTTGGTAAAAAGGAAAATTCGTGCAAAAAATCGGAATTTTAACTTTGACATAAGCCTTAAATTTTTACTAGGAAGAAGAACGGAACGAAAATTCGAAAACCTGGGTACAAGGCTGCTAGAATCAAGAGAGTTTGCCGAATTTACAAAAACTTCTAAAATCCTAAGTCTACCCGATAAACCTCTTGGGACTTGTCGTGATCGTTTTCTGCGGTTTTTCTTCACCTGTGGTGTGTACTACGCACAAATTTTATCATAAGTTATGACTTAGTGAGGTTTGAACTCTCATCCACTTCTCATGACTTCCCTGAATTTCAGAAAACCTCTGCAAATTATACTGAATAAATCATGGTAAAATAAGTTTGACAATATAAATCAAGTAATTTTTTTTATTTATACACAAATTTATATACAACAGACAAAGAAACATACTCAGTTGACAACAACTTGTTCAAAGTCCTCAATTGTTCTAGGGTCTTTCTGTGGACTTTAAACAAGTTCTTTTTTCACTTAGCGAAGACATGGATCTATACTTTCGTACATCTAAGTTTAAACTTTATAAATCACTGAATCAAAACAGTATACATAACAGCACAAGAGACCGAAACCTGAATTACTCACAATAAAAATATAGATTAAAGAGTAAAAATTAAATTTTAGTACAGTAACCAGATCAGAAGAGGATAGTAATTTAAATGTGATAGAACAGCAAAGTCAAAAAACAAACACTTAAACTATATAAAAACTATATAAACTATATAAAAAATTAAGGCTATATATACTATAACTGTATAGAAAACTAATGATTCTGGGGAAGTATCCATATGAAGGAGATGTTAAAATGACATATTTCAGATGTTAAAATTATATCAACAGATGTTCAAAAAATTTACAACAACAAACGGCTACACCGTTTTAAAGCATTGCCGTCTATAAGCATAGTAACCTCTAAATTTATGCTAAGGAAATAAACTTCCAACCTTGGTACTTATGTGAGGGACACCTAAAGTAACGTACTGACTTGTGAATAACTACAATGTATATCGTAAATAAAAATTTGCAAATTCATCAGTTTACTAAAATTAGTCCTTATGAATGAAGAGAATTTAAACAAAAAGGTTAGAAGTGTTCACAAAATGTTAGTCGTCTGAACAAACAAAAGTAACTTATACTAGGAATTATGAAGATTCATTTTGATTAATTTAGCCTGATTAGCTACCAATCATCTCATTCAAAAATTTCCAGCAAAATAAATATGAAACAGAAAAGTATAACGGGATTTTACGCAGACTATACACATTTTGACTAATCTAGCCGAATTCATGTCAGTCAAGAATTTCAAGTAAAAGTTGAAAAGAAATTAAAAAATGCTATCTTTTTTACACAGACTAAACACGTGAAAAATAAACTTTTGCCTCGTTTTGATGTTTGGTGTATGTGATCTAGCATGTGATTTACTTACTGAAAAAGAGACTGTAAACACTATCATTAGACTCTCGGTTTTCATCCCAAGGTTACTGATAATCGAACATTATCTGTTTTTACCATTTTACAATTATGAAATCTACCATAGTCAGTTAGCGTGTTTGACGTACTTTGGACTCACCCCTGGCGTTGTCAGTCTTTGATTCACAAATTAAATGTTAGCTAGTAACAAATTAGGAAATAATTAAAAGCTAATTAGTTCTCTAAATATTTTTCCTAAAGAGATAACTAGCATTATCATACTAAATTAATGTGTGGGCAGTCATTTATTCACAACTTAATTGTTAGTTAATAACAAATTAAGAAATAATTAAAAGCTAGTTAGTTCCCTAAACACTAACTAGACGCGTGAACCATCTCGCATTATCTCATTGGATGACGATGAAGAACGAAAATGTAGAGCCTATCATTTCATTGATTGAACCACTGTCAAAACAGACAGAATATTTTTATTCAACCATTCCAGTATAGCTAGCCTGTCCAAACTCGACAAGTTTTAACTGTGGTCCATTTCTCTCTGAGAGGCTAAGTAGTCTAGCCCTCTCTCTTTCGCCTTATTAAAGAGTGAAGGGGATCTTCAAGAGAGAATGCTTAAATAAAGCCCTTTGCCGTGGAAATTCTTTTTTAAACGGTGATTGAATTGATATAATAAGATGCATTGTTTATATGATATTAAAACATACAGCATATAATTGATTAGATTTTTTAACGACATTTTTTATATCAATATTTGCTATGATAGGGAATAGCGTAGAAAAAAATAAAAACAGTTTTTAAAATATTAAAAGATATATATGTATATATTTATTTTTTGCATTGGGGGTGAGGTACACCGTTTCAAATCACGATTCACCCGCAAAAGGCTAACACAAAAGTAAACATATAATACACATAATATCTTTAGGACTAAGAATCTGAAATAATGACAAGTAAATGATTCAAATTAACAACTGTCGTTAAAGTCGTCTGTGTTTATTCTAAACAGGCAATATGCTAAAATAGCATTTATATAGCATATGCACTGAACAAATCTGACAGAAAAAGTATTTAAGAGAAAGTTTAGAAGAGAACTTTAAGCTTTCGTCAATGGCACGAGATGGAAAAACCACAACAAAAGGATAGATAATAAAGGTAACACGGATTGGGACGTTTTTATCTCGTTGCTTTTTGCCTATCTGTGCAGGAAATTCCATACTTTATTACTTCTTCAATTACTACAAAGATAAACTGTCGATCATGGGCCAATAAAAAAATAAAAAAATAAAAATATTTTCAATTTTAAATCAGCTGCCTCCTGGCTGAACACCACAACAGAAATGACCAGACAGTGCTGAGTTGAAATTGAAAGAACAAAAAGAGGTAAATGAGAGAAAGTACTGGCAACAAAAAATGCTTATAGCCGGTTTATATCTGTGCTTTTCTAACAAAAGTGAAAGTTCAATTCACAGATAGCTCTAAAATCTCTTCTCTTCTTTTCGATGAGAAACTGAAGTAAAGGCGCGTTGTATTGTTTAGAACTTAGAATCCGCACTGACCATAACAAACAAAACGTTCGCCAAGTTTTGGTACGTGGTATGCCAACTTGACCAGAATCTATGCCTCGATTTTACTTAGTAGTATCAGGTTTCAACACGGTGTTGTATAAGCCGGATGGGCACGATCGGTTGCAAGAATTTGTGCGGGCAGACGGAAGGATACACGGAAGGAAAGAAACAGGATTGCTATTTGAAAAAATCTCTGCTTTTAGCGAAATTGAATTAATAAGTAGGCAGTTCTTGAATGACAAAAACATTCACCATTTTTGATATTGGCAAACCATAAAAGCCGGGAAACTATATTGAGTAACTATATTTGTAACTGAGTGCGAGCAGTCCTTAAAGATACAAAAGTGCTATGAACAGTTACAAAGGCAAATAAAATTTGGCAAATAAAATGTCGGGATTTTTGGACGTCACATCAAGCTCATCCCTAGGCCCTTTTAACTTTTTTTATTTTTCTCGAACCTTACAGAAAATACCTTTTCGCCTTTTTTATAAGGTCCGAGAAAAATAAAAAAAGTAAACAGGGGCTGGGGGCGAGCTTGAGGTCATGATAAAACAAAGAAATTTGAGAACAAAATTTGCATTTTCTTTTTTTATTACAGCTAAACATTATGATAGAAACACGGTGAAATAAACACTAAATATAGCAATGTAATATATAATAATTTATTTTAAGATTGTTCGTATTCTTTTAGAGCGTCATGTAAATTTTACAGGGATACAAATACAAATACTCTAATGAGGCTTTTTCGAATGCGTTACAGTAAAACAATAATGATATCTTTTATGGAACATCTTGGTCAAGAAAAGTCATCAAGCTTGGTCAGAAGTTTATAAGATTTTGGTAAGTAAAATATAAGTTCGGGTTTGTAAATTACACATTATTGTTATCAATTACGTTTCTAATTAGAAATATATAAGATATATCTAAACAATAAAAATATTTGAACAAAATTAAAATAAAAGCAGACAATATTTTCACTTTTACCCCCTATCGAGAAAACAAACCCCTGGAAGACTTTGAAAGCCAAATAAATTTCAGATCAAACGGACAAGTCTATAAAAAAGTTATTATATATTGAATCGGCTGCGAGTCATTATGAAAAGTAGGTTAAACTGATTTTCCATACCCCAGCTTCCGACAAATTAATTGTAAGTCACTGGGTAGAAGTTGAATATTGGTTCGTTTCTAATTGAGCCCTTTGGAACAAATTCAATATTTTCATGTATCGACCTGCTAAAATATAATATTTTTCTGTAATAAGTTGTAATCTTTGAAAGTAGAAAGTAGCGGAAAAACCATCCCAGCCGGCAAAAACCTGTTCAAAGTCCTCAAGGCAATTAAGGCGTCCTTTGATGGCTGCTGGAATAGTTTCTGTCCCTAATGTTGGAGTGATATTTTTTGAGTTGCTAGCATGTGTTTTACATTAAATATCACTCGAGGCTATGGAAATCACATAATTTGTAAGGCGTAAAAACGCATTTCTATAAAATTCGGGAATAGGAAATTTGGAGTTTATTGAAATATTGACCCCCTTTAATTACACGAGATGGGAATAAAATACATGTATGATACGTCTTCCTTGATTTAAATATAGCCATGCGACTCCATAGGTAAAACAATTACCCCCCTGGCCTTTGTTTTTTTACAAGTATTGGGTTAATTCATTGGCCAATAGTAATCCACCCAGGATCCAAAGTAACATTAGAACAACGTTCTGTGAACGGTGTTCTAACGTTATTTCGGTGACTTTGGACAGGTTTTTGTTACTTGTTAACTGTTACAATGCAATAACTTCCTAAGTCACTGCACAAAAAGAATTAATTGCACTGTAACAATTTCTAATTTGAACAACAAATGCCTCGCTTTCATTATTTTATGAAAAGGTCTTTATTATCAAAGACTATACATAGAACATCAGGAAGTAATGGTTTTTGGGAAAGAAATAGTTGATTGTGATCTTCCTTAAAAAGTATGTTTCAGACTGTCGAAATCTTCCTTGCTAATGAAACATCATACCCAGGGTTCCCGTCCTGTAATTACCGTTTTAAGAGCTGTATATTGGACTATATGGCTGTGGTATTTCCTCAAAATGGATAATGAAAATGGTATAGGCGCCCAGAAAATTCCGGTTGTTATATATTAATTATAATCTTGGTACTCAAACCCTCATTATAAACACTATAAAAAGACTGCAAGTAAGTGTTAAATTCAGTTTGCTGAGAGGATAGTTGACAACAATACACTCACACAGGTAAGTGAAATATATTAGTACTGATACTATTAAGGTCATTTAAAGGGAGCATTTGAAAATGTCATTCCAAAAAGCAATTTTTTTGGTAGGTTTAATGAAACAAAATATCATTTTCCAAACTCCACAAAATTATTGAAGGGTGAATCGATTGCCTTCTTTGCTACGAAGAAAACAACCAATTGCAATACCGTTCACTAACAGTATCACATCGTGAAAGCCTATCGAATTTGGTCTTGTATTTCTCCGTATGTGTCATATATGACAATACACAGTCCAAATAGGGAAAAATGCGGGATCGTATTCAGTAGGCTTTCACGCTGTGTACCGATCTCTGTAAACTTTATATTTGAGATGAACCCTAAGTTTTTCTTTTGATGTCATTATTAATTAAGGTTGATTTCTATTATGCGGAAAATTCCACCCGTAAGCCAAAAAAAGATGTTCCATTGATATGAATTGTCAATTTCTACGAATGGAATGTCTTCTTTTGGATTACACTTTGAATTTTCCGTCTAATTAAAATCAACGCTAACCATATTCAGGCCGGAATTTTTGTGACCCTGAACAGCCGCGGGGAGAACAATGGGAGAACAATGTCCCCCCCTCCAGAAATTTTGATGGAACAATACTGTAGTTTTGAAACTTTCCAGAAAGTTAGGTCAACATATAATTACCATTTAAGCATAATAATTTTCTTGATGATGTCATTATTCATGATGACTTAATCATGGCAGAAATCTTTTTGAAGTAAAAGTTCGAAAAAAAACTTTGGTTCAAAAGTTATAGAAAAAAGTTTAGGAGTGGTCCCTTTGGCCTGAATACGGTTAAATAACTTTACACCTCAAAAAAAATATAAATTCCTGATCATTAAATCAAATTAGCAAGGGAATCAAATTTAAACCTTTTTTATTTATAACCCATTGATATTGATGTTGTTCTAGCGTTTTTACTACAGACTTTGAACAAGTATTTGCCTACTGAGAATTAAAATTAACTCGTTATCTTCTGAAATTCTTGTCATTTAAAGTTAACAATTAATGGAATTGTGTTATTAAAAATAATGAAGGACAAATTAATAATTTTCTCTATCACTACCCCCTAAAAATATGAAAAACAACAAAAGAATGATTGCTAAAATATCATAAATACGGGTGACGGTATTGAAAGAGTTAATTTGCATCGATGTTCATTACATTTTAGGTAATTAGAAAGTAGTCCTGTTTAAATTTAAACAAGAAGCCGAATCGGCTTGAAAAATCCCGCCTTTCTGGATGAATGTAACACTGAGAGATTTAGTGCGTTGCTG